>QEPC01008951.1:847612-861657 GCA_003113815.1 Sphenodon punctatus
GCCTGAATGTTTGTTTGTCTTCTCCCATGTCTCTCCCGCTGTCCCCTCTCCTTGTCTCCCCCTCCTTGTCTTTTAGATTGTAAGCCACAGGCAGGGACCGCAGCTGATTATATGTTCTGTACAGCGCCAGGTTGTTACTGGCGCTTTATAAATGTTTAATAATAATAATAATAATAATAATAATTTATAATCATAATTTATAACAATATAAAACATATAATAAAACATCAGTTAAAACAATTCATAAAAGGAGGCACAAATACCCAACCCCCACCCCATCTCCCCTGCCAAACGCCTGGTAGAACACCCAGGTCTTACAAATTCTTTGAAAGGAGGGGAGATCCAAGGCCAGACGCATCCCCACCAGAAGGGAGTTCCACAGCCGTGGTGCGACCACTGAGAATGCCCTCCTCTACGTGGCCCCCTGAAAAACCCAGGGGACCTCGAGCAGGGTACCCCCAGATGACAGCAAGGGCCAATCCAGAACACAGGGAGTGAGGCAGTCCTGCAGAGAGCAGGAAACCAAAAGGACACTTTTGCGGGTTGTATCAAATAGGTTTAATCTATTGATCTTCACAAGAGTGAGATGATAAAGGGGATGGAGAGAGAGACCTATTTATTTATTTTAATTTTCACACACACACACCCCTTCCCACCAACGGTGGCTTACAATATCAAAATATAAAATACAAAAGGAGGGGAGAGACTTGGAAGAACTAGGAATTATTAGCCTTGAAAAATGATATTGAGGGGGGACAGAACTACAGCTTTCAAATACGTAAAAGGTTGCTAGAAGCAAAATGGCACGGAGTTGTTCCCTCGGTCCCTGGGGAAAGGAGCACTAGAGGTAATAGGTTTAAATTAGAGGAGAAAAATTTAGTCTAAAGCTGCTAAACGCTGGGAAGAATTTTCTAACTATCAGGACAGTTTGGCAGTAGAATAAACTGCCAAGGGAAATTGTGGAGGCCCTATCACTGGGGCCTTTAAAAATAGGCCCTGCAAACCTTGCTCAGGGATGGTATAGATACAGTGGATGCTGCTAAATGGCAGCGGTCTGGACTAGATTGTCACAAGGAGATATTGGACTACAGGTTGAACAAATATGTAAAGGTTAAACATGTATGTAATGTAAAAGCTGAGAACTGGAAACTCACTTCATGCAATGGAAAGAGACAAAGCCAGGCTGAATGTGTATTTGGAGAAGCCTGGCAACACCTCTGCAGGAGCCAGACAGAAACCATTCAGTTGCAAATTGATCTTTTCCTGCCTACGTGACTGGAAGCACAGAGTCCTCCAGGCAGGAAAGTGACACAAAGAAACTTGGAAAGATATTTAAAGGGAGAGATTCTTTCCCTAAAGGTTCAGTGGGGACAAGAAACTTTGCTGGCAAACCAGCTAAGGACAAAAGCCCAGCCTCGCTACATCTGGCTGAGAAATGGATTTCTGTAGGGTAAGATCTTAACTAGGGACTTACTCAAAACAGACTAAGATTGCGTTATTTACTTTTGTTTTATTTGCCACTCTGCATTCAAACTATCTTTGTTTATGTAATCAATAAACTTTCTTCTTTACTAAGAAGTGCTTTCTGTTGTCTCACATTGGGGAACACAGTCTGAGTATCTTGTGCCCTCAAGCACTTGCGAACCCAGAGAGAGTCTGAGAATGGGAAGCCTCTGGAACTTGGGTGACAAAAGAGTTGCCCCTTTGCAGGACTGAATCAGCTAGAGAAAGAACTGATTCAGGTGGGCTGTAAGTGAGGGAAACTGAGTCACCTAACCCAGAAACGTGGGGTAGTGGACCCCAACCCCATGACAGTGGTGCCCAACGAGAAGGGTTACGCTCAGAATTGTGTACCAATATGTAGAAAAGCATAGGAGGATAGCCAAACGAGTGGTATCCTCTGGAGGGAATAAACCCCAAATCTGGAGAGAGTAGGTTGCCAGTGCCTTCTGGAACTCAACTCCAAGAGTGGAATAAGCAAATCTTTCACCAGAGTGTGCAGTGTTTGTTATTTTAGTTTTCATTTCAGGTGTCAGAACCAGTTATCAAAATAGGGCTGCCAAAGGGTTTCTCCAGGCTCCCAAAGGCAGAATTGATAAAGGAAGCACAAGACAGAAACCTCCAAACAGAGGGGGAAACTAAACAACAACTTAAGCAGCTCTGTGTTCTATTCCATTGTGATTGAAGAAGCAGACTTTTTCCTAAGGTTTTTCCATCTTAATGAAAGTCTCTCTTTTCAGCCCCGTCTTTCAGCAGTTTTCACCCCAGAATTCAGTAGACAAATTCTTCATGCAATCCACTGTAGAAATGGTGTCAACGTCCAAGAGAAACTGACAGAACCCCCAGCTGCCAATTACCCACTGGCAATATTCTCTACTGCAAAGGTGGATCCTACCCGACGCTTGATTGAAAACTTCAGAAATGCAAGTCCGAGCTCTTAACGGGCACATTCAAGTGGGAGCGCAGAGACAATAATTTCATAGCTTGTTTAGCTTGGACTTGAAAACCCAGTGTGAAGAATCAAGGCCACATAAAAAATGTCACATTAAAACTGTTTCTAAACACCCTCTGAAAAAAGCACAAAACTAAATGTGACTAAAAACAAAAGAGGAGAAGCTAACAAACAATGAACACTCGAAGGGTGGGCTGCTGCTTCTTCCCAGTAAAGATTAAGACAAAGTTACCACCACAGCCTTCCGAAGAGAGTGGATCGGAAAATTATTAGAGGTTAGGAATAGGGGGGGGGAAATGATCAACTTCATTCTGGCTAAAAAATTAAAAGTGGGAAATTAAAACAAAAAACAAAAAAACTCCACCCTACTTTCATATTATCCCTGTGGCAGATTTGCCCCACTGAAAGGGATTTCAGAATTACCCCTTCTTGAAAGGGAAGAAAATTCAATTAAAAATGCACAGTCAGACTGGCTACTGTATAACCAATCCACAAAGAAAACCAAAAGCTTGACTGTCTCCGATATGTTTATCAGTAACAGTACACAGACAGCCAAGAGCTTCCTCGCTTAGAGTATTTTTTTTGTTTGTGGGTTTTTGGTGGTGTGTTTTTTTTTTTTTGTTTGTTTTTTTTTTTAAAAGAGTAAAGAGATCCCCCACTTTGAAAAACTGTGTGTGTGTGTGTGTGTGTGTGTAATATATATCCTTGCAATCCAAGGCTGATGGGATACAACTTGGCCTATCAAAGCTAGGCCAGGTTGGACACACGCTCAGCCCAACCTGCTCTGATTAGACCAGAGTTCAGGGCTGCGAAAGGCCCTACTTCTTTCAAAATACCACGACACCACGGTGCTCTGTAGGGAACATGGCTACTCCGATTCACTGGGCCTAATGACCAAGCTTGGGTCAGGCCCAATCCTGTCAGGCAGGGTCGGGCCCAATGATAAGTAGCTTGGTGCAGCAAGCATCTGAACTAATGAAACCTGGGTTCCTAAAGGAGTAAGAAGGAAGACAATGCTCAGAGCAAGTCAGTAGAATTTGCTTCCTACATAGGGGGCCTTATCTCCCAGCCAGGAGCACCAACTGTTATGAAGGTTGGTTCCTACTTGCCTTTGGGCCTTCTGTTCCTCTACCAAATTTGGTTGAAACGTGCTTATTTGATCACAGGCTATTAAGGGGGCGGATACACATCGCCAAGGTTCCAAAAATCTGAAGGACTTCCTCCTCCCTTATCTCCCACCACAGTCTTTGAAGTCTGCCGGGAACACCCTCTTGTGCATACCATCTTCCCATCAGGTCCATACGCAGAAAGGTGTTCTCAGTTGCTGCCCCAGTATTGTGGAACTTCCTTCCCCTGGAGGATCATCAAGCCTGAGCCTGCTCATCTTCCATAGGCATGGCCAGGCATTTAGAAAGCAGGGATAGCACTTTGGGAGATTGGAATAAGGACTTGGGGAAGTTTGGGATGAGGGATGTTAATTTTTTTATGTGTTTGTGTGTTGTATCCCACCCATAGCCCTCGGGATAGGGCAGTCCCATTGAAGTGAACAGGGATGGTTATTAACCCAAAAGAATAACGCTGTTTGAGGACCGAGCAGACAGAAAGGACAGCCATCACTTCAGTTAACCAAATTATTGCACATCTTAACACTGTTGATAGATTGGCTCCAATGTCTTTGTGATCTCAAATGCCCTCCAGTTCTGTAGCTATGAGCCACTAACCTTCTGAAAAGTCAACTTGTAGCAGCAACTTACTTTCCCATCGCTAGGAATTATGCAAACTCACTGCCCTTTCCTTCTCATTTATCTTCTTTAAGACTTGTTTCCAGAAGCCACTAGAGTTTCTTTAATTGGTTCCAACTTTCTCATGCATTGCTGAAAGGAGTTGGTTGCATTCTGTGCAGGAAATGCCTGGTTATCTTGACTGGACAAACAGAGAGATTTGATGCCAAAAGTTTTTTTGGGGACAGTTTAAAATTATGGCATTAATGACCCCTGTCTGTGCCCCAAAGCCAGGATTAAAGCTCTTACCACATAAAACAACTATAAATAATGAACTCATTATTCACAGGAGTTCCCACCAACTCCCTGGATTAAATGGCAGACTCGTGTAACTACATTTTGCATGCTGTTCTGCCTTTTCCACCACACTGGAACCATTAACTCATCCCATTCCCTTTCTCTTCAAATAAACCTACCTTTTATCTTCAACTGATTCAGCTTCCCAATTTCCATCATCTTCTCCTCTTTATTTATCCTGGTTCTAGCCTTCCGATCTTTTTCTGTTTTCCTTTAGGAATTTTCATACTTAGTTATTTGTCCCAATTTTAATTTTATTCATTTTATTCTTTTTCACCTATTTCTACTTCTAAATTGTATTCACTTTAGATTTTCTCCCTTGCAGATTAAGGATTGATGTACAAAATATCCATTGACTTGAAGATGACATTATTATTTATAGTACCAGCAATGTACCCGGCACTGAACAATCATTAATTAGAGATGAGTGGACAATGGAAGGGAGAGGGAAACGGGGAGAGACGGGGGCCCTTTTCACACGGGCCGGGAGGAGCTACGGTGCAGGGGGGGATGGGTGTGCGCCACGTGGGCAGCCAGAAACACAGATTCACACCCATCTCCGCTGATCTCCACACACAGAGGCATCTCCGTTTTATCCAATGCCTCCGTGCATGGGGGATTGGTGGAGCACGGGAGTGTGCATGGCCCCCCCCCCCACACCGGTGGTCACACAGATGTCACCCATACCCCCCCGCCAGTTGTCCACATGGGCTGGGGGGGGGCATATCGTGTGAAAAGAACCAAGGATACCTTTGCAAGGTTAAGGAGTTGCAGATGCACCATCTTAGCTTGGTTATAGTTAATCTATGGGAGACAATTGTTCTCAGCATGACTGCCACCAGAAATTGTGTTCACAAAATGGTAGAGGTCTATCTCCAACAACTCAGCAGGGATTTATTATTATTATTATTATTAATTTTATTTATTATTTTATTATTTATTAAAGTTTGAATATTTTTATGGGTGTGGGAATGTAATGTGGGAGGGAGGAAGGGTAAGTGACCATTGTTAAAAACAGAATTACTAAGCATATTGACAAGCATGACTTGATGGGTAAAAACCAGCATAGCTTTAGCAAAGGGAAGTCATGCCTCACTAACCTATTAGAATTTTATGAGATTGTTGTTAAGCACCTGGGTTAATAGAGTATATTTGGATTTTCAAAAAGCTTTTGATAAAGTCCCTCACCAGACACTCCTGAGCAAACTTAGTCATGGGATAAGAGGAAGGGTCCTGTTATGAACTGGTAGCTAGTTAAAAGATAGGAAACAAAGGATAGGAATAAATGGTCATTTTTTCAAGTTGAAGAGAGGTAAACAGCAGGGTATCTCAGGGATCAGTACTGGGACCAGAATTGTTTAACATATTCATTAATGATCTGTAAAAAGGGTTAAAGAGTGAGGTGGCTAAGTTTGCAGATGACACCAAATTTTTCAATATAGTTAAGACACAGGAGCTACAAAGGGATCTTGCATGACTAGGTGAACGGGCAATAAAATGGCAAACGGAAACCAATGTACGTAGGGAAAAATAATCCTCACTTTACATACACAATGCCAAGTTGTGATCTGGGTGTAAGCCCACAGGAGAAGGATCTTGAAGTTATTGTGGATAGTTCCTTAAAGACACTGGCTCAGTGTGCAACAACAGTCAAAAAGGCAAACCAAATGCTAGGCATTATTGCGAAAGAAATAGAAAATAAAAGGGACAATATCATGCATAAATCTGTGGTACGGCCTATAAATCTTTGGTACGACCCCACCTTCAATTGTATTCAGTTCTGGTAGCCCCATCTCAGGAAAGATAGAATTGGAAAAAGTCCAGAGAAGGACAACAAGGAAGATAGAAGTGATGGATCGACTTCCATATGAGGAGAGGCTCAACAGGTTAGGGCTGTTTAGCTTGGAGAAGAGGTGGTTAAGGGGGATTTGATAGAAGTTTATAATATCATGAGTGGCATGCGAAAAGTAAATAGAAAACTGTTGTTTGCTCTCTCACAATAAGAGAACAAGGGGACACTGTCTGAAGTTAAATGGCAGCAGATTTAAAACAAACAAACAAAAAAGAACTTTTTCATTTAGCAGACAATACGGTTGTAGAAATTGTTGCCACAGGAGCCAGTGAAAGCCAGCACCATAACTAGCTTCAAACGAAAACTAGATAAATTCTTAGAGGATAGAACCATAAATGCCTACTAGTTGGGGCTTAAACCTCTAGCTACTGACAGTTGGGAGTGGTTAGCAGGAGATGGGTCACACCTCCATGACCTGTACTTGTCTTCTCTTGAGCTACTGTAGCTGTTGGAGACAGGATGTTGGGCTCAATTGACCATGGATCTGACCCAGTATGGCACTTCTTATGTTATGTTCACATATGCTCCATTGGGTAAAAATTATAAGCATTTGTGTAGCGCCAGCTGTGTACCTGGTGCTTTACAGAACAATAAGAATGACGCGGTCCCTGCATATGGCTTACAATCTAATAGACACGGAGGGAGGAGACAAGGAGAGGGGACATAGGGAGAGACAAGGGAAAAATAAAAACAGACGTGACTGTGGCCCGGGACCCACTGACACGTCTGTTTGTGCGTCACCCGATGTTAGCCTGGGACTCTCCTGGGGCGGGTAGCCGGCTAGCCCAGGCAGCATCCTCGGAAAATCTCAGAGAACACAGCCCAGCCTAAGGGCCATCAACACAGTCTAGCATGTTTGTTCAGCCCTGCTATACCCGCCTCGGGGCAGGGGCTGCCATGGAGAGAGAGCAGGACAAAAGAGACAGGACAGGGGTGTTTGTTGAGCCCCAGGCCATGTTGTCTGAGGTTTCCGAGGCTGGGCTGGGGAGCCACCGTGCTGCCTGCACATTTGCTTTTACCCATCATGCTCTTCCCAAATCCAGTACTGACTCCTGGCAGAGACCAGATCCTGGATTAGACGGGCCATTGGTCGGACCCAGTATAGTAGCACGTACGTTCTGCTAAAGTCACCCATCCAACAAACAACCCAACCCTCCTTATCTTGTGAGAGTTGTCAACTTCACAGTACACAGGGGAAGTTCTATAACTGTAGATGGGTTCATCATTATATTTCTAAGGTGAGCAACTCGGGTAACGAGTATTGCCCTGAGGATGCTTTATACTACAGCAATTTATATAGATGGCAAGGTGAGCAGCTGCATTAGGATGTCTTAATTTTATTTAATTTCTATTTTTATCTTGCCCTATGCCCAGGGTTCTGAGTGGGTTGCAATGCATAAAATACAGAGTCAAAATCAAACATTTTAAAAATTAAAGCCAATTAAAATTCCTCACCCCAAACCACCCCATCCCCCTATCTGCCAAAAGCCTGACCAAATTTAAAAGTCTTACATTGCCTCTTAAAGATTAGCAGGATTGGGCTTTGATAAACTTCCAAGGAGAGGAAGTTCCATCATTGTGGGGCAGCTACAGAGGATGCCTTTCTGTGTGCCCTTGCTGTGCCAACTTGATGGGCAGATGGTGCTTGCAAAAGGGTGCTCTCAGCTGACCTCAGAGGCTGCGATGGGCCATAGGGGAGGAGGTGGTCTTTCTTTATGGCTTGTAGGCATTATGACAATTACCAGTGGACCCAAAAAAGCAGCAAAAGCCTTGTTATAATATCAGTCATTAATCCTATGTGAGCTTGCTACTACCATATATAAAATCCATATCATTTTGGCTGGGATTGGTATTGAGTAGGTGGCTTAGCTGGGCAGGGTTATTAAACTGGTTCCAAAATAGAAAAATGTTTCCATCTCAAATCCTTTAAAAAAAAAAAAAATCCTATTGGCTGTCCATATCCAAGCACGCGTCTTGCCCACATATTGCTTTGAGAACACTGATGTCTTGAAAATGTGTCTGGCCAACTTCAGAAGTAATAGCAAGAGGTTTTATATAAAATTAGGAAACTTTTACCAAAGAAAAAATGGCTCCAACTTATCATGCAGTCAAATGTCTCTGCCGCTCTCAGGTTACAGAGTCATCACATCTGGCTTAAATACGTGCGCCTCCTTGTTGTCACTGCTCCATAAACCACAGGCCTACCCTGAAAAATCCAACAGCTCTGCCTTACTGCACACAGCCTCCTCATTGCCTGACCCACGACTCGCTCTAGGACAATGGCCGAGTCAGCTGCGCCACTGCTATGCTTTGCCTTGGACCTAGGTTTCTGACTGATCTGGTACTTTGTCACACCTCCTCAGCTTTGGATTCAGGCTGCCTGCTTCAATATAAGAAGCTGTGGCAGCTCTGGGGGTTGAGTAGAGCAATACATGATTTCTTGTGCCCCAACTCTGTTGCTTGCTCTGTGCCTCACCTTTATACCTACCTGTCCCTGCTGCCAGTGCCGGGGTGCTGCTGGGCTGGGAGCCCCTCCGAGGGTTCACCTCCCCCCCACTTCCCGGACTGCCATTCAGGACCTGGGCCCCAGGGCTCCCTGGGCCCCTGTAAGAGGAGGGGCTGAGGCCAGGGCTCCCCACAGCAACCTCCGGGTGAGGGGGAGAAAACCGGCCTGCCGCCCGGCAGCACCACAGGCGTGCACCAAAGGACCCTTAGGCAAGACCCTTAGCGGGACCAGAAGGGACTGGGGGCGGGAAGAGTTTGCTGCAGGGTACGCACGGGGCATTTTTTCCACATTTGTGAGCTTTAGGGGTAGAGGGAGGGGGAACTGTGGTGGGAGAGGGGAGTATCCTGGACCACAATGAGACCAGGTTACAAGGAGGGACTGTTTTAGGGGACTGTGGGGGGGGCTTCCCCTTGGTGTGAGGGAGGATGCCCTGGGGGTGGTGGTAATGCATTCCCCAGTGAGAGGGGGGGATGCAGAGGTGGGGGGGGCGGTTCCCTCTCTCACCAGTCTGTCAGGACACCCTGGAGAAGGAGGGTCTGTGGGGGGGGGGAGGGCCAGGCAGGGGTTTTGCAATAGAGGCCGTGACAGGCCAGGGGAGATATGGTCTGTGGGGGAGATCAGTTCCACCATCAAGGGGGGGCAGGTGCTTAGTTCCTGTCCTGTTCTCATGTCCCCCAGCAGGAGGTGTGGTGATCAAGACAGAGAAGGCCATTAGCCCTCTTCTGGTTCTGCTGAACGTGAGGTCAGTGGTAAATAAATCAATAATCTGGGAGTTGATCCTGGACCAGGCAGCCAATCTCGTGTGTCTTACGGATACATGGCTGGACACTGAGTTGGGGCCTATTTTGGCTGACCTTGTTCTGGCTAGGTACTCCATGCAGTACCAGCCATGGCTGGAGGGACAGGGGGTTGGGGGGGCGTTATAGCCGTTATTTTTAAGCAACAGTGGTTCATTCGGCAATATCCAGTGCAGAATCTACCTGGTGCAGAGTGCCTCTATCTGGTGTTTGATCTGGTTGGAAGCAGTTTGGGAATGCTTCTGGTATACCGTACACCTACCTGTCCAGCTGCTTCCCTACATGCCCTATGATTTGGCAGAATGGTTGTAAATAAAAATCTAATCTAATCTACATGCCGTAGCTGGGCTGGTGGCAGAGGTGGTCTTGAGGTTCCCAAGTATTTTGGTTCTGTGGGACTTCAACATCCATGCTGACACTAGTCTCATTGGAGCAGAACATGAGTTCATGGCAACCATGGGTTTGTCTCAATTAATAGATGGCCCAACACATGATGGTGGTCACATGCTGGATTTGGTTTTCTGCACCAGCCTAGAGGAGGGGGGTCCACTAGTGAGGGATGTGCTGAAAGTGCCTTTGTCATGGTCGGATCATTATCTCCTTGGGACCTATCTCCTGGCACACGTCTCCCCCCAGAAAGGTGTGGAACCTGTTAAATTAGTTCGCTCTCAGAGACTTATGGAACCGGAGCTCTTTCGGAATGCTCTGGGGGAAATACCCTCTGATCTCAATGCCCACCCGCTTGATGACCTTGTTATGGAACACCTGGCTATCAGAGGCCATTGACCAGGCAGCTCCCAGGTGTCCACTTCCAAAACAACAGAGCTGCAGGTCCCCATGGTTTACGGAGGACCTGCAGCAGTTAAAATGTATGGGGAGGTGGTTAGAGCAACGGTGGCATCGTACTCATGCTGAAGACGACAGATTGCGGCATAGAGCAAATTTGAAAGCCTACGCAGTGGCTCTGTGGGCAGCAAAAAAGAAGTTCTTTGCTGCCATCATAGCGTCTGCAAAATCTTGCCCGGCAGAGCTCTTCCGGGTGGTGAAGGGGTAGGTCAGTCCAGCCTCCCTCCACCTGGAAGTGAAGATTTCCCAGGCCTGCTGTGATAAGTTTATTGATCTTTTTCATGGACAAAATTACTCACATTCACCATGACTTCACCACCACAGTTGATACAGTTGGGGAGCCAGAGGCCATGAATGCCCCGGCTTGTCCTGTTTTATGGGATCAATTTCTGTCAGTGACCCCTGCCGATGCAAGGGATGTTCTGGGGGTTGTTGGGGCCACAACATGTGAATTAGATCCTTGCCCGTCTAGGCTCGTTAAGGCTGCCAGGGAGACGTTGGGGTCTGTGCTGGCACGGGTGGTCAATGCCTCCCTTGAGGAGGGCAGGGTCCCAGAGTCTCTTAAGGAGGCTATGGTGCGACCCTTGCTCAAAAAAACATCACTTGATGCTGACATCCTTGCCAGCTACCGGCCTGTCTTTAACCTTCCCTTTTTAGGGAAGGTTATTGAGTGGGTGGTGGCCCAGCAACTCCATGACCATCTTGACCAGGTTGGTTTCCTGGATCCCTCACAGTATGGCTTTCGTTGGGGATAGGGCACCAAGACTGTGCTTGTGGCCTTGGTCGATGACCAGCGCTATGCTTTAGACTGGAGACAGGTGACCCTTTTGGTCTTGTTAGATCTGTCAGTTGCTTTTGACACCGTTGACCATGAGTTGTTGGTGTCTCATCTGCGGGATCCTGCCGGGGTGGGCGGGGTCGTTCTAGAATGGTTCTGCTCGTTCCTGGTATACCTCACCATGTGGTCTTGGGTGACTGTACATCTGCTCCCTGGGATCTCACATATGGGATCCCACAGGATTCCATTCTGTACCCCCCTCCTGTTCAGTGTGTATATGCAGCCTTTGGGTGAGGTCATGAGAGGATTTGGAGTGTGTTGTCATCATATGCCAACAACACTCCGCTCTACCTCTCATTTTCAGCAGACTCAGGCCCCTCAGTTTTGTTGCTTACTTGCTGTCTGACAGCGGTGGGGGACTGGATGAGGGCGAGCCGCCTGAAGTTGAATCCCGACATGATGGAGGTGATGCTGATGTGGAGGTCCGAGGGAGTGGAGGATCCCCTCGTTGATGGGGTACGCCCTGTCTTGGTTCCTCAAATTCGTAGTCTGGGGGTGCTCCTCGATTCGCAGCTCCACCTGGATGCCCAGGTGGCAGCTGTGGCGAGGAGTGCATTTGTCAAATTACATCTGGTGCGACCGTTACAACCTTATGTCTCAGACTGCAACCTTGCCACCATCATCCATGCCTTCATCACCTCGAGGCTTAACTATTGTAATGCACTCTACGTGGGGCTACCCAAGGTGACAGTCCAGAGGCTGCAGCTGGTTCAGAATGTGGTGGCCTGTCTCCTGATGGGGACGGGCCACCAAGAGCACGTAACACCAGTGCTCCGTTCTCTGCATTGGCTGCCTACTGGGCCCGATTCAAGGTGTTGGTGCTGACCTATAAAGCCCTATACAGCCGGAGCCCCACCTACCTGCAGTACCACCTCACTCCCCAGGTTCTGTAATGGCTGTTCTGGTTGGCCGGGGTGCCCTTTTGGAAGATCCCCATGTTCGGCGCGG
Organism: Sphenodon punctatus; assembly: GCA_003113815.1. Classification (NCBI taxonomy): domain Eukaryota; kingdom Metazoa; phylum Chordata; class Lepidosauria; order Sphenodontia; family Sphenodontidae; genus Sphenodon; species Sphenodon punctatus. The sequence goes on from QEPC01008951.1 coordinate 859,930, forward strand.
GGCCACATTGGAGACGGCATTCTCAATCACCGCACCTCAATTGTGGAACTCCCGCGGAAGTCTGTTTGGCCCGAGATCTTCCCTCCTTCAGGCATCAATGTAAAACCTGGTTGTTCCGCCAGGTGTTTGGTGAGAGAGATGGGGAGGGGGAGGGGTGGGATAGGACTGGGGGGGAATTGATGGTTTTATGACTGTTATTGCTTTAAGCTGTGTTTCTATGTTATTTTATGTGTTTACATTGTACGCTGCCCTGAACTGACTTTGGCAGGAGGGGGCGGGATAGTAAATTTTTATAATAAATAATTAATTAATTAATTAATAAATACCTGCCAGGACTCCAGCTTTTCTTGCCCTTTCTTCTGCCTGCCCAATAGTAAATTCTGTAAGGTTAATGGAGACCATGTTTGATCTGGACAAAATCCTGCCCTTGACATGCGCAAGGGAAGCCGCGGTGCATCCCCGTTTGCACCGGCTCTTCTTCTCCTCTCCAGCTCCTCCCCGCTGCTGCATCTTCCCTCGTGGGTCTCGCCGCCACAGTTGTGAATGCAGCCAGAGAGGCTGAGAGAGAAGCAACCCACAGGCTGGCAGAGCCCCCGAGAGAAGGAGCCATGCCCGTAGCAGAGGACCATTGTAGGAGACCCAAGTCAAGTCCAGGGCCAATCTTAGAAATTGTGGGGCCCAGGGTGAAGACAAAATGCAGGGGGGGCTCAGCTCCTCCCATTTTCCTGTGGCTCCACCCACTTTTCCATGGCCCCTCCCATTTTCCAAAGCCCTGCCCGTTTCCATTTTATAATTAGAGAATTGTCATAAGTTATTTTTAACTTGTCAGTACAATGTGCTTCAAAGAATATTTAAATCTGGTTGAGAGTAAAGGAAGCACTGGACACAGATATGGTTAAAAGGCAAAGACTCTTATTTAAAACCATGAGGGACAGGCACACAGGGATAGGGACAGATTATTCATGGCCTGAACCCTCCTTCTCTTGAGCATATTACACTCCCAACACAGGAGTTCAAACATAGATCCAGCTGATCAAACAACCCCCACAGGGCCACAGCACACCCACCCCACCCACCCATGAAAGCAGGGGTGAGGATCTGAACCTCAGGCCCAGAGCGGCCAAACCCAGCCCTCAGCAAGATTTTGTCAGTGTGACCCATTTCCAGTTACTGGATTTGGGGATCTCAAGCACCAAAGCACTGAAAATCCAGTCAAATGTATCAAACAAGAACCAACCCCCCCACGATCACAGCACACACACCTCAGCCCTCCCCCAGATGACCCCAGTCTACTCCCAAAGCCCCACAGGGGAGTGCAGCAGCACAAATGAGCTCAGATCAGAGGAGGAGAGAAAAAGGTATTGGCTGGGTGGCCCTTACCTCACATGCTGCTGGGCCTGGGTCTTCTGGGAGGGCTGGAGGTCAGTCTGAGGCAGACAGGCAGGCTTAGGTTGCTAAGCGGGAGGGGACAGCAGGAACGTTCTGCTGGGCCTCTCCTTGGGCAGGGGAGTGGCTCCCTTTTCCCCTCCAGGAGCCATGGGGGGCAGCAGGAATGGGAGCAGCCATGGGGGGGGGAGGCGAGAGGGGCCAGCCGTGGGAGGGGTGGCAGGGGAGAGAGAGTAATCCCCTCTCACACAACCCTTCTCTCTCATACACACATCTCTCACTCGCATTCATTCTCTCTCACAAACATGCTCTCACCCCTCTCTCTCTCTCTCTCTCTCTCTC
>QEPC01008951.1:868811-880619 GCA_003113815.1 Sphenodon punctatus
ACACACACACACACACACACACACACACACATGCTCTCACTCTCTCTTTTACACACACACACACACACACACACATTCAGACTCACACACATGCTCTCTCGCTCTCTCTTTCACACACACACTCACACACACTCATTCAAACACACACACACACTCAGACAGTCACTACTCACACGCACTTCGGCCAGGCTGGCCCTGCCCCACCCATGCCGCGTGCCTGCTGCTGCTGCCGCCTGCCATGATGACGTCCTCCTGATCTTTCCTCTTTGAAAGTCCCACTATGTTCCTTTGCGGCGCACGCATGCCAGATTCAGCAGCCATTTCCTGAATCTGGCAATGCTAGGACGACATTTCCCAGCATGCCAGATCCAGGAAATGGCTTCTCCTGGCGTGCACACACAAGGAGGAGCACAGCAGGAAATTTCAAGCTGTGGTGCCGCCATCAACAACAGCAGAATGTTGGCTGTTGTCAGCACAGGGCCCCCCTGGGAGCGGGGCCTGGGGCGGCTGCCCTGGTACGCCCCATGGTAAGGCTGGCCCTGGTCAAGTCTCGTGTAGAGACTCGTGGGACAAGTATTTTGAACAGCCTGGAGACTGTTGTTTGAATGTATATAAGGGAATGTCACTGTGAGTACTTAGGGGGCGAAGCAAAGAAAGAAATGGGTGATTGACTTGGGCCTGAGACTTGCACAAGGGCACTCCTATGAGATCGACCCTGCAACCGCTCACCACAATGCGTCTGCTCTGCTACAGGAAGGTTCTAGGAGCTGCTGCCTGAAGCATATGGCAGATGTTGTGAGGTTCCTTATAAAAATCAACAGAGCCAACACAATGCTAGAACATGTTAGCATTGGGAACAGGGGGAAGATATTTTCTGTTCATTCTTTCGTAGCTTGTAGCTTACAAAGTGCAGCCAAGCCCTTATGTTGCCACTTATCTCGGATCATTTTTCAAGAGCATGGGATGCTGACAGAGCGCAATGTGTAAAGCAGGGTTTCAAGCATTTTTCTAGGTCTCCAGATTCATATTTGGAGTCATCATTCAGCTCTTGCTTGATCATATTGTCACCAGGCTTTGCCACCCGCATTCTCACTCAATGTCTTCAGACAGACAGGGAGCAGCCCGGAGCCCCGGATCAGCCACATGGGTGCACCAAGCAGGAGTTACACACCCCCATGGATTTGCCTGCCTGCATGCCTGCCTTCACACTGAGAACCTGGCATGCAGGTGGACCGTGCACGTGGGTAGCAAATGCTCGTTCCCCCTGCCCCAGGAAAGCCCCAGATCAAGAACACACAGACAGGCAGGCCAACCCCTAGCCTGGCCTGCACCGCTCACTATCCCACGTCCCACCCAGGAGCCCAGCTCTGGCAACTATGGCAATGGGACACGACAGCAACCATTAACCCCTTACCGCCCACAGCCACATCCCCGGAGTGACAGAGCAGGGTGGACAAACACCAGCCCCGCGGACCCCATGACACCCACACAACACTGATGTCCAGGAGCAAATGGCAGACTTTATTAAGTGGCCAAAACGAACAGGGAAAGGGAGGATGGAAAGGCCTGGAAGGGAGGCAGTTCAGGTCAGGAGCTGCTGGACACTGCTGCTCTTCCAGCCCCCCAGAGCTTCTGCAGATGCTGGCTTCCATTCTCCCTGCTGGGTTCCTGTGGGAGGCCAATGCATGTTTGAATTTTGCACGCATTCCTTTAAGGGCTTGGGTGAGGATGAGTACATGGAGAGTCAAGATGGCCATGTTCACTCTGGGAGCCACTCTGTGTGCTTGATATGCCGGCATCTATGATCCGGGCAGGACCGTGTACGGGCAGGGTTCGTAGGGGCCATTCAGAAAGACAGGAGTTCCATGGTTTCAGCCAGCTTCCTCCGCTGCAGCCTGCTCCGTCTTGAACATCTGGCAGGCGCTCCTCAGACAAACAGGTAAACCTGGGGGTAATGGGGGCTTGCATGGGCAAATGTGGAGCCGTTGCTTACACCCAGTGGAAAGTAAACCGCTTTCATTCAGGATCAGAGGGAATCTTAGAGGGAACTGTTCTGAAGGAACCAGGTTCACGAAGTTCCTCAGCATTTCCTTACTCTGTCTTCCACAGAAATATTTGTTGGAATGTGCAGCAGTCACAAGTAAAAGCCCATTGCAAGCCCTGCAAGCTTAATATGGGGCTTGTCCAGTAGGGGGAGGGTTAGGAGATGAAACAGTTTTTTCCCCCTCCTTGTCTCCTCTCTTCTCCTCTCTCTGTCCTCCATCTTGTCCCATGCAGTCTGTACATTATGGAAGCATGTCTTCTGAGTTCGTAGTAAAGTTCTGTTTTGAAGAAACTTCTACTGTGTGTTATTCAGCAGAAAGCTAACTCTACAATAGGTTATGGACCCAGGACATCTTCAAGACAATTTTGAAGACTAGAAGCAGCCCAGAAGCAGTGCAGACTGTGAAAGAAAACTCCCAGACAGAGAGGCCTACTGACTGTGAGTAAGAAGGCCTAAATCCCAGAAGGGGAAAGGGAGGGAAGCAAGTATGGCAAGCAGCTCAGAGCTCAGACTTTCAGTAGGAAAGCTGAACAATGTAAACTACCAATTGTGGAAGTTTAAAGTGGAAATGCTGCTGTCTAAAGATGATCTATGGGAGGTGATTACCACGAACAGACCAGCAGCAAATCACGAGGAATGGGATAAAAAGGACAGGTTAGCAAAGGCTACAATAAGTTTATTGGTAGAAGATGACCAGCTAATCCATATAAGAAGTGAGACCACAGCAAGAGACATATGGATTGCATTTCAAAACTTGCATGAGAGAACTAACCTGAATAGCAAACTGTTTCTACTGAGGAAACTATACAAAATGAGGCTTGGCAAAGAAAGTGAAATGCAGGAGCATATAAATGCCATGTTGGAAGTAGTGGCACAGCTGCGCGGCATTGGAGAAGATATAAAGGACATCCATGTGGTAGTTCTACTCCTCTGCAGCCTGCCTGAATCTTACAGTGCCCTGGAGACAAGGCCAGAGGCTGAACTGAAGCTGGAATTTGTTAAAGGTAGACTTGTGGATGAATTTCAGCACAGAAAGGAGAACCTGAAGAATGATCTTAAACAGGGTAATGAAACTGTACTGAAAACCTCAGACAAAGCTCCTAAGAGGGAAACCAGAGTATGCTTCAGATGCAAAAAGGAGGGACATTTAAAGAAAGACTGCTATTTATGGAAAGCCGAACAGCAGAAACTGTCTCCATCCACAAACACCTAAGTATTTTATTTTATTTATTTTATTTTCATAGATTTGTACCCCGCCCCTCCTGCCATGCAGCTCAGGGCGGCTTCCAACATTTAAAATACCATAAAACACAATAAAATCAATAAAATTCTAAAAATAATATAAATATTAAAACAGGGCTAATAAACAGTAAACCAAAATACCAAAGTAGGTGGGGGAGCTAAAACACCCTTCCCTCCCCTAGTAGAGGGCTAAAGTCACAAACAGCAACACAGTCACTCAACAATGGAGTGGGTGCTTCAGAGCAACACAAGACAGCTCATCCCAAAATAGGTGTGCAACGAGCCACATGACTAGCGATAAAGGATTCTTCACAAGACTGGATCTGAGAAGTAAAGAAAGGATCTACCTTGCAGATGGGAGAAGCATCAACACGGAAGGAATTGGACAAGGATTTCTGTACTGCAACCAGTCACAGGGAGGTACACTGACCATACTCATGAAAGATGTGCTCGATGTGCCCAACTTAGAAGGGGGACTCCTGTCTGTGAGACACTTGGCAGCGAGGGGGCTCACCATCCATTTCCAGGGAGATGAATGCACAATTCAAAGTGGGACAAAAGTACTGCCCAGAGCCACTGCAGATGAGCACCTGTACCGTCTGAGCACAGCGAAAGAACAGGCAAAGCTCACTGTGCACAAGTCACACGATGACTGCATCAACCTGTGGCATAGACGCCTGGAACATAGACACCCAGACACCATCAGGGAAATGCACAGACTGCAGTTGACCAAAGACCTTAAGGTATTAACATTTCCCGTGATCATGAAATGCGACTTGCATCAAAGTCAAAGCCACGAGGGCTATGCTTCCTAAGAAGAGTCAGAATAGAGACACGAAACCGCTTGATCTTGTACACAGTGATGTCTGCGGCCCAATGAAGGTTCCCATGCCAGGAGGCAACCGATATATGGTAACTTTCATTAACGACTATTCAAGGTACACGATCACGTGTGTCATGAAGAGTAAAGATGAAGTATTCGACAAACTCAGGACTATGTGACCATGACAAACAACAAGTTCCAGCACAGACCAAAGACACTGTGGACTGACAATGGAGGTGAGTTCACAGGAAAGGAAGTAGAGGACTTCCTGAGACTCCATAGAATTGAGCACCAAAAGACAGTGCCATATACACCCGAGCAGAATGGAACAGCTGAAAGGAAAAACAGAACGCTAACTGAAATGGTTAGATGCATGTTAACAGACTCTGGACTACCAGAAAGATACTGGGGAGAAGAAGCAGTTGCTGCTACCTACCTACAAAATCAGCTGTATTCTAGAACAGTGAGGAAAACTCCATATGAACTGTGGCATGGTCAAAAACCTAGTGTGGGCCACATCAGAGTATTTGAAAGTAAGACTTACATATATATCCCAGAGGAGAAACGTACCAAGCTGCAAAACAGAGCAGTGGAAGGCATCCTCGTAGGATACAGTGAGCATTCCAAAGGCTACAGGATCCTGGATCCACGCACAGACAGAATAACCATTAGTAACAGTGTGACCTTTGTGGAAAACTCAAGCGACAGTGTGATGACTCTCCAAGGTCCAGGCGAAGGAGAACAATCAACCACGGACGAAACCACTGAAAGGGAGCAATCCTCTGAACAAATAGTCGAAATCGGCACAAAGGTAACAGAAGTGCAGGAACAGACACAGCCGGCTGCTGATGCTGAGCCAAGGCAGTCGACGAGGTCTAACAAAGGCATTCCCCCCACTCGTCTGTCCTACAAAGTCAGCACCAGTAAATTGTCAGAGCCAGCATCCTGGGAGGACATCTCGCAGATGTCAGAAGGGGAAGCAGAAAAATGGGTAAGAGCGGCTGAAGAAGAAGTAAAGTCCATGTAGGACAATGCAACGTGGACACTTACTCCACTGCCCGCAGGGAGAAAGACTATAGGTTGTAAATGGACATTTAAACTAAAGTACAATGCGCAGGGAAATATTGAACGGTACAAGGCCTGACTTGTCACGAAAGGATACTCCCAGAAGTACGGAGAAGACTACGATGAAACATTTGCACCTGTAGTTAATTTATTTATTTATTTTTTATTTCATGGCATTTTTATGCCGCCCCCTCATTCCCACGGCATCTTGGGGCAGCTAACAATACGATAAAACAATAAAATACACAAAAACCAACAACCCCCAACCCTAACCCTACCCTCTAATTCCCCAAATTCCCCACCCCATCAGTCTCCCCCATTTACCCCTTCCTCCCCCCCTCCCCTCCAAAGGCCTGGGCGAATAGCCAAGTCTCGCATGCCCGCCAAAAGGTGAGCAGACCTGGGGCCAGGCGGGTTTCCTTCGGAAGGGAGTTCCACAACCATGGCCCAACCACTGAGAACGCCCTCTCCATGGTGGCCCTCCGCCTTACACGGGGGACCTCCAGATAGGTGCCCCCAGTGGATCAGAGGGTCCGTCCTGAGTCACGGAAGGCGAGGTGGTCCCCGAGATTGTAGTTAAGCACACTACAATCAGAACATTGCTAAGCATAGCTGCCGGAAGAGGAATGCAAGTCAAGCATATGACAGTGGATGTGTTCACGAAGCCACTAGCAGGGGAACGCCATAGCAAGCTATTAAGAAGAATGAACCTAGTGGGTTTGACTAGTGACTGTTGAGAAGGGGTGTTGGAATGTGCAACAGTCACAAGTAAAAGCCCATTGCAAGCCCTGCAGGCTTAATATGGGACTTGTCCAGTAGGGGGAGGGTCAGGGGATGAAACAGGTTTTTTTTCTCTCTCGTCTCCTTTCTTCTCCTCTCTCTGTCCTCCATCTTGTCCCATGCAGTCTGACAGTATGGAAGCATGTCTTCTGAGTTCTTAGTAAAGTTCTGTTTTGAAGAAACTTCTACTGTGTGTTATTCAGCAGAAAGCTAACTCTACAATAATATTAGGGAAAGGGTCTTCAGAGGAAAAGTCCTTGGGATAAGGATAGGATTGGGACAGGAGTAATATTCTATCTAATCAACAAACAGTTCTGAAACAATTTTATTGCATTAAAGAGTTGTGATCTTGTGCTCTTGTGTTCCTTCTTCTCTAAAGGAGGAATGTACTTTTGGCTGCTGAACAGTAACCAACGAGATGGGCGTAACAGATACATTGCAAGACCTCCAACTACCCTTGTTTAATTTTATCCTTCCCCCAGCCACTTTTGCTTTGCCTAACGAGTAAATCCTCCCACCGACTTGAAACAAAAATAGATATTTTTTTCATGGGAAAGTTAATTTTTAAAATCCTGCCATTTTCTTTCTTTTCTTTTTTTTTTTTAAAAAAAAACAATTTAAAAAACAACTGTAAATGAACAGCTGTAAAAGCTAAAATCTACTCAATGTCATTCTTCCAACTCTTCCAACCAAATCAGCCTTAGAAACAGCACGAGTAATTTCCATGCTTACGTAGGTCAGAGTTGTAACTTATGTGACGTTTTCCCCAGACCTGCTCTAAAATTTACTAAACAGGGTGGCATGAGGGTTTTTAAAATAATGATGTGTCCCTGTAGAGGAGCAGTCTGTGTGAAGAGGGGGAAAGGAATAGCTCAGCATACGTCCCAACTGGCCCCTTTCAGTCAGGACTGCTCTGTTTTTGTGGCAAAGTCTTGCGGTGCTGCCTTTTAAAAGATCACATCAGACCTACTTTCTGAAGGAGGGAACTGGCCCACACACCACTCTCAGGGCCAGCTCTAGGGGTAGCATGCACGCAGGCCCAATACATGGGACATCTCATACAGGCTAGCTCCCTCCTTCAAAAAGCAGCACTGTGCCTTTAAAAGGTTTCCCTGTGGATCTTTGCACCCCCAGAGCCTGTCTTGCATGGCATGCCACCATCAAAGCCAGGCAGCTCGACCACCGCCACCTACTGGGAGGAAGGGGAAGCTGGGCCTGAGACTGGACAAGGCAGGAAGACCAACAGGATGGGAATGGAGTCACCCTATGTGTGTGTGACCCTGGACAAGTTACTGAGGGGCAGCTACCAGCCTCGTTGAGTAGCCTCCTCCAGCAGGGGGCAGGGTTTGTGGGGGGGAGGCTTATATTCCTCTTTGGCCACTTAAAATGTTGGGCGATATGGCTCAGTCCCTCGACTTCCTGAAGTCCTTGCCACTAGGGATGTCAATTATGGGTACGGATTAATCTGTAACTGCCCCAAACAGGCTGTTACAGAGTAATTTGTACCCATCCATAACAGCGATCTGCAAATTTCGGATCTGCTGTTACAGACCCAGGTTCCCCACCCTCTGGGGCCCTGGTATGGTACTCACCGGCCTTGGAGGGCTTGATTAAAGGTCCAGTGTGGTTCCCTCGCTGCAGCACACTCTGGAGGGCCTTTTGAAAAATGGCCGCTGGGGTTGGTTTTTGCACGCGCAGCCCTTTTCCACAATAGCCCTGGCAACGTTGGTGCCATTTTGGAAAAGAGCAGATATTCTGCGCATGTGCGAATGGCGCCATTCGTGCATGTGCAGAACAGCTGCTCTTTCCCAAAATGGCACCATTGGCACTTTATTAAATCTGGGGGAAGGTGAGGAGGAACATACCGTAACCAATCTGCACCTGAAAATCAGTGCTGGTTGTCATCCCTACTTGCCAGGCACTGTGGGTCTTGAACCCAGATGAGGTAGGATTCAAGACCGCTAACCTCCGAGCCAGAGCTCTGCTTAAGACGGGCTACAGGATGGCAGACTAAGCCCTGCAGCAGAGATGGCTAGGTGGCCAGCAGCAGGAAGCTAACTGAGTGCCCTGGTGGTATATTGCTAACTGTTCCACTTTGAATGCTTGTCTGAGCTACTGGGCTCACCAGGCATATTGGGCCTTGCCTTGGCCTTTGCTGCCTCCTCCTGGACCTTCCTTGTGCCTGTCCCACCATCACCTTAGATCCCTCCTGCATTCGTACCGAGCTGCTCCTTGCCCTGCCTATCCCTCCTGCCTGTCTCCCATTTCCATCTCACGGACTGACGTCTAGGTTCTGGACCCTGTTTGGCTACTAATTGTATTCCTTGGTTTGCCCTTTGGAGTGATGGCTGGTGGATGCTATAGCAATAATGACCAGTTGCTTGTAGGCCCCATGGCCCCTTGTCTATGGCAACTGGTCCTTACTACAATGTCCCATCATGTAAAAACAGAGGTGGATGGAAGAGAAGACATTCCTTTTATTTAAGGTGGAACAATCCCCTTTTCAGCTCCCTATCAAGGAAGGGTCTGTTCCCTGCACCCCAAAGTCAGTTGTGCCCCCTCTGGAATTCCCTCCACACATTTTTTTTCATCCTCTTGCCCCAGGGCTATTGAATGATTCAGATTCTCAGAACAGAGAGCCAGCTTTCCTTGGAGACTGATGAGAGACACGGACCCTGCCTGTCCCTCTCTCCCTGGTTTACCCCAGTAGCTTCAGAACCATGATGCCAACTTTGTATCCTGAGAAGCATTGAAAATTAAAACAATTCCCTGGCCAATCGTCTTTTCAAGAAGTTTAGAATCCAGAAAAAAAATCCTTTAGCAGCTCCCATTTCTTTCCTCATTTACAGCTCTGAGGAATGCTTTGATCGCCTGAAAAGTTAAAAACAGTCCTTAGAAACTATGCTTTTCTTGGCATTGTCTCATCTAAGAGGACGACAATAGGGAAGGCTAAGATGGCACTTCTCCTCATACTCTACTTACTGGCTATACCATTCCTCCAAATAATCACCTTTGCAGCTGAGAGAGTAAATATTTTTATCTTAGCTCAGATGGGGAAGGATTCCACCCCCCCCTCCCTGATTTTGACTTTTGAGACAGTGATGCATAATCATCTTACACGGAAGAACTGGAGCGGGAGGGGGCGCTGAAGCGTGCCCACTAATATCCTCTCTCTTCTTTCATCAGGCTTCAGGACAAAGTAGGGCTCAATCAAATACTCACAGAGAGTATCGTATCCAATGATTCCACCTGATTCTAACCTTATCTGCAGAAAGTGCTAATAACCGCTATTCACATCCATCTTAATCAGGGCTCCATTTGGGGTTTTTGGCTATTTAGTTAATTCATTTCAGCTATTTGTGCATGAGCAGTAGCTGAAATGAAGTAACTGAACAGCCCAAAAACACAACAGCTAAAACCTGAACAAAATTGTTATATGAATATCCATTTCAGTTGTAAATTGGATTTGGATAGTTATCCGAAAATGCAAATAATATCATCGAATAAAAATTCTACTTTCCCAAGGGAGGCCAAATTATGGCCCAGGAGTTGCATGCAACTCTTGGGCAGTTTGAGTGTGGCTCTCAGCTAGAGCTGGTCTGCCTTAATAGTCCTGTATTCATGACCCCTGCAGGTCTTAGCAGCTGAATTGTAGCTGCTCCTGAGAATCTCAGCAGCCAGGATTCAGAACGCCAGCTTTGCCAGCCAATCCCAAAGCAATAGAGGATTGCTTGTGTGCACATGCGTGTGTGTGTGCGTGAGCATGTATGTGTGTGTCTTGTGGTTCTCAGCCAGCTGAAGATTTTGGTTTGTGACACTTGAAGTTAGGAATTTTGGTTTGTGACACTTGAAGTTAGGAATTTTGACCATCCCTACCCAATTTGTTTCAGCTATGTGTGTCGGCCTCTGTAAAGCTTTTATAGCATTAAAGAGCAATGATTCCTGTAGGGACAGGGGGGCACTACGGAATGGGTCCCTAGGTTTCCTTTAATAAGGGTGAGAAGAAATCATTTCACCAAAGATCCAGACAGGCTCAAGGTTGGTTTTCAGAACCTTTATGTATATATGAGGTTGGTTCACATAAGAAATAAATGATAAGACACACAAGCATATGCATCTTACTATTTCTAAGACTGTCTCAGGCCATCCTGGCCTTGTAAGCAAATATGCCTTGGCTTTCCAAATAAGCATGGTCACTAAACTACATAGCTGGCTATTTGCTGGCTAGTACATTCCTCACCATACAAATGGGAGAGGGAACTGTACCTAGGGACATAATAGGGGGTCAGACCAATAGTCCATCAAGCCCAGCGTCCTGTCTCTGACAGTGGCCACTCTTAGTCAGTTCAGAGGAGTAGCCAACAGGTCACAATGGGGTGATCCATTCCCTGTTGTTCTCTCCCAGCTCCCAACAGTAAGAGGTTACATCCCTCAAACCTACTTGGCTAGTAGCCATTTATGGACCTACCCTTCAAGAATGTATCCAATCTTGTTTAAACCCAGCTATGCTACTGGCTTTCGCAACATCCGCCAGACAAGATAATTGTGCATTGAATGAAAAAGTACTTCCTTTTGTTTGTTTTAAGTCTCCTGCCAATTCATTTCCTTGAGTGCTCTGTAGTTCCAGTGTTATTTGAGAGGATAAACAACAGCTCCCTAATTATTACTTCCACACCACTCTACGATTTTATACACTTCTATCAGATCCCCTCTCAGTTGTCTCTTCTCCGAACTGATGAGCCCCTGCCCCAACCTATCCAGCCTCTCCTCGCATGGAAGCCATCCCATATCTTTGATCATTTTTGTTGCCCATCTCTGTACCTTTTCCATTTCTACTATATCGTTTTTAGGACGGGGCAACCAGAAATGCAGACAATATTCAAGGTGTGGTCCCATCATAGATGTATATAGCGGCTTCACTATATTTTCTGTTTTATTCTCAATTCCTTTTAAAATAATTTCTAACCTTCTGTTTACCATTTTGACCGCTGTGGTTTACAGTGAGTTGTCCACAATGACTCCAGATCCTTTTCCTGAGAGATAACTCCCTAATTTAGAACCCAGCATTCTGTATATATAGTCAGAACTATTTTTCCCGATGTGCATCACTTTGCATCTGTCAGGATTGAATTTCATCTGCTATTTAGTTGCCCAGTCATGCAAGATCCTCTTGTAATTCTTCATCGTCTGCCTTGGTCTTAATTGGGTGATTTCAGACGTTACGCGGTCCCGAGTCACCACAGTGGATTCCCAGTGGTGATGACCCGATCAACCACCCTCCGTGATCAATAAAAGCCCCAAACAGACGTGACGGGAGCAGGACCACGGCAGGGAATCAAGCCACCAGATCACTGCCCGGGGCAGCACAACAGACGTGACGCCAATTCCCGGCAGTGGTCAAAACACCCACAAGGCACCGGGGAGGGGTGGGACACAGACATGGCTGACTGAGGGCAAACAAAGCCAGAAGGGACAAAAGGGAACGCCCACACAAGGGAAATGGGAAGGGAGGGGGAAGAGGGAGAAGAGCCACCGAGGTACCACACACAACAGGCAAGTGACAACGAGGGCACAGTGGAACACACAGCACAAACACATGCCCGGGCACACTCACACCTGCACGGGAAAGTAAGGGAAGGGGGTGGGGCAACACAGCGGGGCAGACCACACACATGGCACAATGGGCATGGGGGGAGGGGGGCGCTGGACAGGGAAGAGAGGAGGAAATGGCACAGGGGCAGAGCCGGACACAGGCAGCGGCAACCAGAACCCCCACCACAGAACAGTACACACGGGCACCCCCACAGCAACACAGGCAGTCCCAGAATGGGGGGCCCCAGGAGGTCCGGCCAGA
>QEPC01008951.1:887928-937246 GCA_003113815.1 Sphenodon punctatus
GGGTGCCTTCTTGTGGGTCGGCGAGGGGGCTCTAACTCGCGGGCCCGTTTCCGTGTCTGTGGGACACAAGCAGGGGTTGGGGGGGGTTGGTTGCTGTTCTGCCCCAGTCCCGCATCCCTCCCCCTTCCACCCCCACCTGCCGGCCGGGCCCCCCTTGGTGCCCCTGTGCTGCCGGATCCCCTCCCCCTTCGTTCCCCTTACCCGTTTCCGGGGTGCCTCCTCCCCCAGCCCAGTTGATGTCCCCAGGGCGGCCTGTCCCAGCTGCTGCTGTTGCTGTTGCTGCTGCTGCTGCTGCCCCTCCACCTCCTACATGTGCAGCACGACCACCTCCTCCTCCTCCTGCCTTGCTCTCTCGCCCTCCACTCTCCTTTCCCTTCTGCCTCGCTCCATCCCGCCACGTCACCCTGCTGCTGTGTGCCCTTTAAATCTCCTTCCGCGGCCTGTGTTGTTGCTGGTTGCCTGGCAGCGACGTTACGTGCTTTGACCGTGGCTGGGAATCATTTTGTTTGATTCCGGCCTGTGATTGCCGTCCAGATGTTACTTTTTTTTGTTTCCCGTTGGGAATCTCTTTGACCACGCTTTCGGAGATGGTCCCGGCCGGAGCTCCGGAAGCGTGGTTGATTTTGGCCCCATGTGGGTATTGACGAGGCGCTTTGGCCCCACTACGGGATTGAACGTGGTTCACTGTGGTTGGCTATGATCTCGTAACGTCTTAAAATACCCATTATCTTGACTAGCTTTGTTCCATCTGCAAATTTGATCACCTCACTTTTTACTTTACTCTCTTTTCCAGATCATTAACAAATGTATTAAACAACACCTATCCCAGAAGAGACTTCTGGGGCACCCTGCTACTTACTTATCTCTATTTTAAAAACTGACCCTTTGTCCTACCCTTTGTTTCCTATCCTTTAACCTGTTACTGATCCATGACCTGTTGTGTACTTCTCTAAAACACCCAAAGCTGGCCACTGTCAGAGATGAGATGCTGAGCTAGATAGACCATTGATCTCACTTAATAAGGCAGTTCTTGTGTTAAAGGAGCAATTACTAGGATTATAACATGTCCCACTGTAATCAAGCAATGTCAATTCTTAGTTATGCTTCATTCAGTTAGAATTTACTTAAAAGCTGCTCTAAACACCCCCTGCTCATTTTTAAGCTGACAGGCCTGAGAGAGAACATATACCCACCCCCCACCCCAATTGCTGGTTAACATGCCCACTGCTACCAACCTATTACCCAGCTGAAAGACATAAGGACTCTTAGTTCAGGTTCCCACAGATCACTGGTGGAGTCTGCAAAGCCATGGTAAGTGGTTCACAATATGCACCCACAGCCTGGCAAGAGCTCAGTACAGGCTGGCATTTAACTGCATAAGGCAAACAGCTCCGACCCCTGCCAGCACCACTAGCATTTCCAGGGGATAACTATAACACTCGTGCACACTCCGCACAGGCCCATACAGTGAGGGTTGCCACCTTCTTTGAAGCTTTGACCTGATGGGGCGGGGCGATGCCAAAAGCAGGTAGAACAAAGGGGCTTTCCCATCCCTTTGCAACATAGCAATGCAAGGCCCCTTCAGAGTGTTGGGATGACAGGGGGGAGGAGCAAACAGATTCTTCCTCCTCTTTCCAATGTGGCCACGCTCCCTTCAGAGTGTTGGGATGTCAGGGGGTAGAACCACATCAGAAACGGCCGGATAAACCCTTCTCCCCCCCCATTTCTGACATGGCCCTGCCCATCCATACCCCTCCGGGGTGGAGGGGGGGAGGCGGAATCCCAGATTAAGCAGGTGCTGGGAATCAGGGTTTTACTGAGAGCCTGGAGAGGATGCTTAAAAACCTAGCGACTCCAGGTCAAAGGGTGTTGTTAGACAAGTGCCTCCCCACCTATTAACCACCCATCATGCATGTTCCAGAGCTGCACAGGGCGCCAATACAACCCTGCGACATGCATGATGGTGGGCGATGGGTGGGGAGGCGCTTGTCTCAAAATCAAAAGGGTGGCAATAGACGACCACACAGACTATCCGCTATGACTATGAGAGCCAGTGTAGCTGAGCAGATAAGGACCTGACCTGGCAGACTATAGTTTAAATCCTGTTTCACCCATGGATTCATTGGGTGGCTTTGCGCAAGTTGATGTCACTCAGCTTTGGTTCCCATCTCTAAAAAGAGGAATAAAAAAACGACCTATCTCACCAGGTTCTTGTGAAGGTGAATTAGATAAGGATTATACAGCCGTTTGGATGCTGAATGTGCGATGGAAATAATTAATACTAACTTTTAATGGGCTGCCTTTGGAAGGGGAAAGGTTTCTGAGAATGCATTTCATCAGTTTAATTTTACAGAAAACACCAGAGGTACATTGAATGCAAAACTAATAATCTAGTGTTTGCTAAAGCAACAGCCCAAGACCTCAATGGTGTAAGAACAGTGTGTTAAAAACTGGGGGTTTCCACAGCAGCGCTGTGCTTACAAGCTAATGCTACGAAAAAGGCTTTCATTCAGGCAACAATTGGCAACACTGATCTGGTAATAAAGCACAGTATAATGGATAGCCAGAATGGTAGTTTTTAATACAGTTCCTCCAGCAAACGTATGTAAATAAGTAGAATGATGAGCTAGTTTCTTCTGATGCTACATTTTCCCTGTAACTATGAATACATACAGGCAGGATTTTGTACTTCTACGCTGTATATAATGCATCCTATATGATCAATGAGAGGGTGGAGGGTAATAGCCTGAGCCATTTAACCAGCCTTGCAAATGCTTGGTCGCTGGGGGTGGCTGAAATTCTTCTCTTTGGGAGCCCTTTGTAAATTCAGCCCACTCTGCTGGGACTTCATGCAGTTGTGTCTTTTGCTAGAGGCCACTGTAGAACCTGATCAACTGGCAAGCAAATAAATGGTCTCTGTCCTGCTGTTTCTCCCACTTGCTCCCCCTGCTTGGATCCAGCTTGGAAAATGCAAGGGAGTACTGGATCCTGGGTGGTCAACCCTCCAGCTCCCCCATACCGTTATACATCTCCAACTCTCTCAAACTCCCTAGCCTACCTCACTGACTCTATCCACCAGCCACTTGCCAGCTCCTACAAACTCCCATCTATCTTGATACTTCCCACACACCTCTCAAGGTGTCTCGCCTTCTCTCTCCCCCCCCCTTCCCTCTCAAGTCCCATCTTGGTTACAGGCCTGGTGAGGAATTTGATTCCTGTAATTAAAATCCCAACCTTAATGTGGCATTAAGCTTTTTCCATTGATTCAGCTGCAGATGGAGATAGTCATCTATCACTCAGCTTGTTTTGTTCTTGCTCCCAGTGAAATAACTAGTCTCCAGGAGCAGCACATGTGATTCTCTGGGCAAACTAATAATAGAAAGACAAGGGGAGGAGTCATTTAATCTGTAAAGTTCTACAGATGGTGCCACATGTCTGTGTTTGGGGAAGGGAATAACCCCACCCCCCACCCCCCTTCACCCCAGCTTTTGGTTCAAGTTTTTGGATTAGTGGAATTCTTGATAATACAACTGGATGATTTCAGACATGACGGGGTGGCTTTGGCTCCGTCATGGAATCACCCTTTTGATTCCCCACCGGAATCACCCCGTCACGGCCAGCAGATGTGCCGGCCAATCCAGGCGGGGAATCTGGGGCAGGGGGGCGGGGCTGTGCGACATAATGTGTGGCCGCACAGCCCCGCCCCCCCACGCTCCCCCAGCCGCCCGCCCTCTGGGAGACAGGTGGGCGCAGCGGCTGATCCAGCCGCTGCGTCCGATTCCGACCCGTGGTCTGGGCCACGGCCTGGAATCGGCGCCGGGAACAGATGTTACCGGCCACCGATTCCAGGCCGTGGTTCAACTAACCATGCTTTCGGCAATGGTCCCCGGACCAGCCTCAAAAGCATGGTTATTTTGATTCCTGGGCAAAATGGTGGAAATAATTATTAAGAACAGAATTCGTGGGCATATTGGTAAACATGGCTTAATGGGGAAGAGTCAATATGGATTTAGCAAAAGGAAGTCGTGCCTCACAAATCTGTTGGAATTTTTGAGGGTGTAAATAAGCATAGGATAAGGGTGAACTGGTCGATATAGTGTATCTAGATTTTCAGAAAGCATAAGGTCCTTCATGAGAGACTCTTGAGGAAATTAAAAAGTCATGGGATAGGAGGCAGTGGGTGATTTCAGACATTACGTTTGTGGCATTCACCACAGTCAACCTCAGTCAAATGCGGGCGGTGGTGAAAGAGCCGTGCACGTCTGTTGGCCTGCATCCAGATGTTCACCAGTCAAACCCTTTTCAATCTGGGTTCCGCCCCGGCTATGGTACTGAGATGGCGTTGGTGGCCTTGGTGGATGATCTCCGCCGGGAGATGGACACAGGATGTTCAACCTTTTTGATCCTGCTAGATCGCTCAGCTGCTTTTGACACCGTGAACCATGGGCTGCTGTTGATATGGCTGCAAGACTTGGGGGGTCTGGACGAGACTGTCCTTGGATGGTTCCGCTCATTCCTCTCGGGTAGAAGCCAGCGGGTGGTGCTGGGGGCTGAAACATCTAGCCCCCAGGCCTTGACCTGCGGCGTTCCGCAAGGTTCCAGTCTGTCTCCACTGTTGTTCAATGTGTATATGCAGCCCCTGGGGGAGATCGTGAGAGGGTTCGGGGTGCGATGTCACCAATATGCTGATGATACTCAGCTTTACCTCTCATTTTTAACTGACCCAGGTCCTGCTGTCTCGTTACTCTCCCAATGTTTGGAGGCCGTGGCGGATTGGATGCAGCAGAGCAGACTGAAGCTCAATCCCGATAAGACGGAGGTGATGGTGGTGGGAAGGGCGGGGAGGTGCTGGCCCCCCTGATAGGGGGTTTTCGCCCACCTGTTGCTCTTCAGGTTTGGAGTCTGGGGGTGGTTTTGGATTTGGGCCTCCGTCTGGATCAGCAGGTGGAGGCGGTGGCTAAAGCCGTCTTTCGCCAGCTGTATCTGGTACGGGGGCTTCGACCTTACCTCTCCGGGCCCGATCTGGCCACTCTTGTCCATGCCTTCATCACCTCGAGGCTAGGCTACTGCAACACGCTTTATGTGGGGCTTCCCTTGTTTCTGGTTCGGAGGCTGCAGCTAGTGCAGAACGCGGCAGCCCGTCTCCTGATGGGGACGGAACGGCGTGAGCACATAACACCGGTACTCCGTGCTCTGCACTGGCTGCCTATAGCGTACCGAGCCAGATTCAAGGTGTTAGTACTGATTTACAAAGCCCTGCATGGTCTGGGCCCCCCATATCTTGGGGACCGCCTCGCCCTCTGCGCCTCAGAGCAATCCCTTCGGTCCACCAGTGGTGCCTTTCTGGAGGTCCCCCGTGTAAGACGGGGGGCCACAGTGGAGAGGGCATTCTCGGTGGCTGGGCCACAGTTGTGGAATACCCTCCCGGAGGAGGCTCGCCTGGCCCCGGGCCAGTTGGCCTTTCAACGTATTTGTAAGACTTGGCTGTTCGCCCAGGCCTTCGGAGGGGAGGGTGGGGTGGTGGGTTAATTTTTGTGGGGGTTGTTTTAAATTTGTTTTATGTTTAAAAATTGTTTTTAAAACTGTTTTATATTATGTTGGAAGCCGCTCCGAGATGCCGTAGGCATGGGGGGGCGGCATATAAATATAACGAAATAAAATAAATAAATAAATAAATAAATAAATAATAAACACAGACCGGGGTGAACCTAACCACACTTCGTGAGGTCGGGACGGGAGGAGGTCCAGAAGTATGGTGAATGTTCACCACGGTAGGGGTGAAGGAAACGTAACGTCTGAAGGGAAAACCCCGGCTGCGGTGGAAGGAAATGACCACGAGCAGTGGTGATGGCACGCAGAGCCTGCCAGGCAACCAACAACAAGTGGCACACGGAGGGAGATTTAAAGGGCAGGCAGCAGTAGGGGAACATGGTGGAGCATTCGATGGAGAAGAGGGTGGAGGAAACAGAGCAGAGGATGGAGCAAGAGGGCGAGGAGGAGGTGCAGCAGGAGATAAAGCTGTTTGTTTACAAACAGCTCCTCCTCATGTGCCGATCAGAAGGTTGTTGCCTTGTAAAGAAGGTTCTTCGAGATGGCTCCCAACAGTCTCACAACTGGGTTGTGCATGCTCGTCCTGTTCAAATAATAGCCACATGATGGTCTCGAGCTCCTCTAGTATAAAAAGTTCACTCCCCCTCAGAATTACAGTTCCTTCCAACCCTTTCTAGAAACAGAACGAAGATATTCTATGCGAGGCTGGAAGGGTGGTTATATGTGAGAATGTTCGGCGCCATCTCAAAGAACCTTATTTACAAGGTAGCAACCTTCTGTTCTTCTTCGAGTGGCTCCTCACATGTTATTTGTACTAAATACGAACGTGCTTGTGTGATCAGATATTGTTAATAGCATGCACCTATTTTGATGTGACCTAGAGGTTTTGTATGTTTTAAATATGTGAACAGGATTTTTTTATCCTGCTATGGCATTACCACTGATGGAGAGAGAGCAAGTTGTCCTACTGGAGTCCCATCCACTTACTGGATGAAATGCTAGTAGGAGGGTTCTCTCAATCTCCAAGTGGCAGGGTTTTACACAGCAGCAAGGAGTACCCAGTGTAAACTAATGTTCTGTCCATCGCATCTTAATGCTGAATACTCTTTGTTGCTGGATTTTTGGAGGCTTTGCCTACAATGGACAAGCCGTTCCCTAGAGCTCGCCCAGCCATACGGTTCTGCCAACCCGCTGGTGGCAAAGCCGCCAGCAGACCGGCAAGCCTTTGGGGCCCCGCAGCAAGGCTTGGCACATGGCCCCTCAAACCCTTGGACCAGCCCTGCCTGTGCGGCCCCCCAGCCTTGGCCCCCGGCCCGCTGCTTCTCCCTGAGCATGCGCGTGCTGGCGTCTGTATCTCCACTGGCAGGTGTGTATGCGAGGGGCTGTCCGTCCTTGCATGCCGGCAGCTGTGCGCTGCCCACTCCCTTCTCATCCCTCCACAGCGGCCCCATTGTTCCCGTCCTGCCGTTATCTGTCGGCCTTGGCAGCCCCTGTCTGCCTATCCAGCCCCCCAGCCCCACATCCCATGCTGCCCCCATGACTGCTGAGGCTCAGACCCTCCAGGAGCTGTACCATGGCAGCTGCATCTTAGGCCAAGGTCCCGCTTGGAGGCACTGGGGGCTCTGTCCGAGCCTGGACCGCCAGCAAGAGAATGGCCCTGTGCGAACTCTGGCATTCGCCCATTGTTCAGCGCAGCCTGCGCTGATGTGCAACTCGGGATGAGCTGTGCGGATCCCTTTGAGACCTTCTCCCTGATCTGCTTCCACATGGCCGGGTGCGGCTTCTGCCGGGGGCTGTGGCAATGGCCCCGCTATGTGCACCTGCTGTCGTTGCCGCCCCCGCCACCCGATGGGAGCCCCTGTAGCCGGGTGTAGGGCGCTCCGGGCCCATCTGACAGCCGGCTGTCTCCTCAGCGCCTTCCTTCTGCCTGTGGCCTGGGTGCTCGCGCCAATGCCTGCTGCTTCTTTGGGACGACTGGCCCCCCTGTGACCCGGCTCCGCCCACCTGCCTGTCGCCCTCTTGCCTGGGACCTTCTGCCCCATCCCCCATGCCCTGGCCCCGCGTGCTTCCGCACTGTCTGTCTCTGCGCGGGTCGGTGCTGCTTGTGTCATCAATAAACACCCTTTGTGCTTCACTGTGCCTTGTGTTGCCTCCTGTGTCCTTGGGCTGCTGGGTCCCCCTTCCCCTTGCCCGCTGGGCTCCTGCCCCCTCCCCCTCCTGGTGGGCTGGCCGTGCCGGCCCCTCGCCAACCCCCCTCCTCCCGTGCGCCCGACCAGCGGTGAGGTTCCCTGTCCCCTCCCTGGGGTGTGCCTCCCTCTGCCCCCTGCTTGGCTCCCCTTTGTTGTGTGGGTGTGCTGCTTCGTTTGTGTGTGTGCACTTCTCTTTTTGAAGTGCGCGCGCCTTCCGTGCGGCTGCTGTTTGTGAGCGCTGCTCGCGCTGCAGCTCCCTCCACCCCCTCCCTTCATGTTTCCCTTCCCTGGGTGGGGCCCTCCACCGTCTTTGGCTTCATTTGCCCTCCGGCGCCCATGTCTGCCTTGTGGGGCTCCCACCGCGGTTATCACCATCACGTCAAGTTTGTTGGGTTCCCCCGGCCCGTGTTCTCTCCGGTTGGCCCCGGGCGGTGGTGCTGCCCCTGTCACGTCTGTTGGGGCCGTGCATCTCACCACAACCCGCGGTGAAGCCATTCACACCGGGGTGGGATACACGGTGGTGGATTTCACTGCGTCACGTCTGAAATCACCCACTGTCCTATTGTGGACTGGTAGGACTAAATGGACAATTTTCACAATGGAGAGAAGTAAATAGCAGAGTGCCCCAGGGAGCTGTACTGGGACCAGTGTTGTTTAATGTATTCATTAATGATCTGGAAAAGGGAGTAAAGAGTGAGGTGATCAAATTTGCAGATGACACAAAGTTATTCAAGGTAGCTGAAACATGAGCAAACTGTAAAGAATTGCAGGAGGATCTTGTGAGACTGGGTGACTGGGCATCTAAGTGGCAAATGAAATTTAATGTGAACAAGTGCAAAGTGATGCACATAGGGAAAAATAATCCAAACTATACGTACACAATACTGGGTTCTAAATTAGAAGTTACCATTCAGGGAAAGGACCTTGGAGTCATTGTGGATAATACATTGAAATCCTCAGCTCAGTGTGCGGAGGTGGTCAAAAAAGCAAACAGTGTTAGGAATTATTCATAAGAGGTTAGAGAATAAAACTGAAAATATCATAATGCCACCATATAAATTTATGGTGCACCTTGAGTATTGTGTGCAGCTCTGGTTGCCCCATCTCAAAAAAGATATAGTAGAAGTAGAAAATGCACAGAGAAGGGTAACAAAATAAGGGGTATGGAGCGGTTCCCTTATGAAGAGAGGCTGGATAGGTTGGGGCTCTTCAGCTTGGAGAAGAGATGACTGAGAGGGGATATGACAGAAGTTTATAAAATCATTAGTGGTGTAGAACAAGATTTAGATCAAGTGCTGGTGTAGTGTGATAATGATTGGTGGAGCCAAAAAGGAATTATTAAGCATTCAAAAATCACTTCTGCTGGGTGGCGCATGCGCAGTCAAGCAGCCGCTGACCGCTATGTGTTGTTAGAAAAAACAGCATCAGGAAAGATACGTGACTCTGCTTTTTAAAATCACTAACTTTATCTGGAGCCAGTTCTGTCACAAAGACTTTAAGCTCTAGTCAGTTTCACGTCAATTACCCACTTGCCTCAGCAAACCAACAAGAGGCAGTTCTAGTCAGTTTCATGTCAATTACTACCTTGCCTGACTACCTACAAGTCTGCAACTTTTCATACCAAGTGAAAAGTATGGAACTTTGCATACAGAGTGAAAAGTACGGAGTGAAAAGTTGCAGACTTTTCATACGGAATCAAAAGTACGAACAGTTTTTTCAAACTGCCTTAACTCTGTCCTTTTGCTCAGAATTGCATTGTGTACAACCAATTGTAGAAAGTTGTCTACGCTGACATTGTCAACAGTTCATTGTATAACATGTATACAATTTTTTATACATGTAAACGACAGAGTTAATGCAGTCTGAAAAAAATTTGTTGTCAAATTATGATAAAAAATTATCAATAAAAAAATAATGTAATAGTTTAGTTAGTGATAAATAATTAGAGGAAGTATGTATGGTAAGGAATTATATATATATGTATATAAAACGTTACTGTAGATGGTAAATTATGGAATATAGATAGAAAATCTGTAAATAATTTCCATACTTTTTGGCATTTAATTTTTGTTGTAAAATGTTAAATGTTTTTTAATTGGAATTGTAATAAATTTTCATGTTTTTTGGAGTTTAAGTTAGGGGAAATGTATTTTGTGAAATGGTTTTGAAAAATAAAGTTTTTTGTTTTGGAAACAGTTCTGCCTTTAACTGTTTTTTAAACTGTAAAGTTTTTTGTTTTAGAAAATATAGAACAGTTATTTACCTTCTCAAATAGTACTAAAACTAGGGGACACACCATGAAACTAACGGGTAGCAGATTTAAAACAAATAAAAGAAAGTATTTTTTCACTCAACGCACAATTAAGTTGTGGAATTTGTTGCCAGAAGATGTGGTCAAGGCCAGTTGTATAGCTGGGTTTTAAAAAAGGATTGGACAACTTTCTGGAGGATAGGTCCATTAGCAACTATTAGCCAGGTCGGTTTGGGGAATGTAACCTCTTACTGTCAGGAGCTGGGTGTAATCAACAGGGAATGGATCGCCCCTTGTGACCTGTTGGGTACTTCTTCCAAGTGACTGAGATTGGCCACTGTTGAGGACAGGTGCTGGGTTCAATGGACCATTGGTCTGACCCAGTAGGACACTACTTATGTTCTTATAGTCTTACATTCCAGGAACAATACAGGACAATAAATATTAATGTACCCTACTCAGTCCCTGTGTGACAGAAGAAATATTGCCAGGAAAAACAGGTTTTGGCCTCCTTGCGTAGGCGACAAACAGAATCTTCCACAACATGATACCAAAGATTGAAGCTCCTTAAAGAGGCTGGCATGTAAGAACTTTGGGGGAAACTGTTTGGAAATATGTGAAAGCTCTTTGGAGTTGCAATTAGGACTTTAAATACAGTTTGGCTATAGGGTAGGAAGTAGCTATGCAAATATCCAAGCCAACTTACCATTTGGGTTAAGTTTATGTTTGTTTCTTTTGACACAAGTTCTGAACCATTTTAATGACCTTGATCGAACTTAAATTCTTATATGAAAAATTACTCTCATTATAAAGCTAATGTCTGTGTGTTTGCTGAAATGGAGTACTAGAATTCTGATGTTTTCTTCAGTTGGATACAAGAAGCAGGCCAAACCAATTTATATTTTTATGTAGCTGTGGACACCTCTAAGATTTCAGGTAAAGGAGGGTTGACACTTTGAAACTGACCACTCTCCTCTACCCGCAGGAGTGTGGTGGCTGGTGTAGACTACAAGTGCAGAAACCCAAGTTATGGCTGGTCTGGAAGTGAGCTGGGATGTTGGCCAAATAGAGTGAACCCTGAATCTTTATTACAGTCCCTTCCCCCAAACCCAAAACTAAACCAGCAGCTTTGCTATTAGTTTCATTGTGAAGGCAGTTGATTTCCAGACATACCTAATTAGATAGATTGAGCTTTCTTTGAATTTATGTTTATCGTGACAAAGGTCCTGTCTCTTACAGTTATAAAGGCATCAATGGAAGGTCATTATGCATTCATTTCCTGTTATTTATTTATTTATTTATTTATTATTTATTTATTTATTTATTTATCAGTGGTTTGAGCTTGGGAAACATAACCCCCAAAATACAGCATAACAATAGCCATTTCTTGGTGGTTATCTGAGCTTCATTGCACTGCTGAAATCTAGAAACTGGTTAAATGATTCTTCATGGGGATTGGCCATAGAGCCTTCCATTTTAATTTCCTGTTGCATTTTTATTTTGAATTTGAAAGTGACTGTCTGGAGAATTCCCCTTGGGGCATATTGCAGCTTAATCAGAGAAATACATGCAAGCATTTTGTGGAAGATAATTACATGGACATTGAAGCTTTTTCAGCCACTTGGATTGCCG
Organism: Sphenodon punctatus; assembly: GCA_003113815.1. Classification (NCBI taxonomy): domain Eukaryota; kingdom Metazoa; phylum Chordata; class Lepidosauria; order Sphenodontia; family Sphenodontidae; genus Sphenodon; species Sphenodon punctatus. The sequence continues at coordinate 899,551 of QEPC01008951.1, forward strand.
TCCTCGGCCATTTTGGGAAGCCAGTCAAATGCTTTGCAACAGAAAACGACTATCACTTTATCCCTGTATTCATGCCAACTCTTGCAGGGTCTTGTTGAGGACACTCTAGTAGGAAAGAAATTTTCAGTAAAACACAGTGGAGAAACACCAATATAAATCAGGGGAGAAGATGCCTCTTACCCTGAGCCCTCATTGCCCCTACAACAAATGGTGGCAGCAACACACACTTATCCAGCTTCCAGGTCCCCCTGCAGCCCCACCTCTGCGAGAGGTCAAAATTAAGAATAAGATTATCCCCTTTGCCCCAATCTCAGTTGTGATGAAACCTTACTCCTATGTCAGAGGTGGGCAATGGCAGCTCCTGAGCTGCATGCGGCTCTCGGGTACCTGGGCTGTGGCTCCCATCAGAAGTGGCTGCTTGGGGGCATGTCCAGGAGCAAGAGCAGCTGAGCTACCATTTCCACTGCTGCTGCAGGAGCCTTCTGGGAGTGTGCCCTGAGCTGCTATTCCACTGCCTGAGCCTGCCAAAGTGCGCGGCAAAGCCAGAGCTTTGACGTGAGGCGGGGGTGGATTGGAGCAAGCCATGCTGCCCTGCTCCCAGGAAAGAGGGAAGCCACAATTAATGTCAAGTGGCTCTCTGACTGAGATATTAAAATGCTGGTATGAGGCTCTTGAGCTTCAGAACTTTACCCACCTCTGTCCTATGTCATTTCATGCTGGTGGGTGCCAGCAAGTCTGGCTGGCTTAAGGCTCCTTTTTTCAGGGTGAGGGTCCATTCAACATTAGGGTGGCCACCTATGTATATTTGTCCAGGTCACTTATGAAAAATACATGTTACAGGGCCTGCACTGGTGCCATAGGTGCCAATGCAGGCCCTGCAACATGCATTTTTCATAGGCAGCCTGGAAAAATATATATAAGGTGGCCACCCTTTTGACCAGTCCCCACTACAGCTCACCTGGAGGTAACCAAGGGTTGTTTATAGTATACAAAGCCCTCCCTAGCACTAGGATTTCCACTCCTCTGTGTCTGGCCCAGCTGGTTTTGTCCCATCAGTTTCAGGCTTGGAGTGAATCCCCAACTTCCCAGGGATATCCAGGGATGCCTAAATTAGGCACAATTGTTCCTGGCTTGGCTAACAGCCCATTTAGCGTGCTGGGATCAATGGCTATGGAGGAATGTCAAAAAACATAAAAACAGAAATGAGAAAAATTAAAATAAGAGGTGGGAAGGAGGTGTGGATGTCACTCAGTGTCTGTGTTGTCCTTGATAGGCTTTTTCCAGGAAGCATCTGTGGAAAGGATGGAGCGAAAAGCCCATTTCTGTTCTATTTATTCTAGGAGTACGGTTGTGAACCGGCGCTTTAAAATAACCCATCAGTTGGGGGAATCCCACCTCATGGGGAAGGTAAACACACCGCGTGGCCAACGGTCACGAGTTTGAGTCTCACGATAGTTATGGCTTTTTCCGAATCCTCTACCAGCAGAATAAATCAGGCAAGTTAAATAATTTGTACAAATTACTAGCACTGAACTGAATGGGCATTTTCATGTTTGTGTCTGTTATTTGCATTTTCAGATAGCCCCCATGATCTCTGAATTCACCGTGGAAACAATATTGGCGTATCTGTTGACTTGGTTATTTTGGTTACTTTGCTTTAACACTGTTCAGCACTGTTGCACAACAGTTCACTTTTTGAAGTTTCGGCCCAAGCCTGTTCTGAGCCGAACTCCGTAAGGCTTGACCTTGAATCAGTGCTGACACAGCTGGGCTCTTCTGAGCGCAGACCTGACGTGACAGAGACAGCCCTACTCCTGGCCCCATGGAGCCCTGTTACACTAAAGAGTGAGACTAGAAAATCGGACTAGAGTCCTACTAATTACAGCGCTGCATAGGACTAGTAGGGCTATAGAAATGATTAGCGGTAGTAGCAGCCTTGCAGACTGAAGTAGTAGTAGCCTTGCCTGGTCCGAGCCCCTTGCACTTGGGCTGGGCTGTGCTCTCTGTGGGCGGGTGCCATGACATCACAGCGCTCTGTGGGGGTGGAGCCATAGTAGGAAAGGACAGGGCTAAGCCATTTGTGGTTTATTTTATTTTATTTATTTGTATTTCTTGGCTGCCCCCTCCTGCTGCAGCAGCTCGGGGCGTCTCACAGCATACTTAAAAACATATAAAAATACAAATTCGCAACAAAGATAAAAACACTATAAAAGCAACAATCAATAAAACTATTAATCACTTAAACTTTGCTTCCTCTCTGTCCCCCCTTCTCTCATCAGTCTCTTCTGCCTCCTCGCCTGACTCCGCTGTCTCTGCCTTCAATGCGTTTTGTGTCCTCTACCTTAGACTCCCTTGCTCCCCTCTCCTCCTGCCCTACCTACTCCTTCAACCCCCGACCCTGGCTCTCATCTGCCACCTCTGCTCCTGCACTCATGCTGCTGAGCGTCTCTGGAGGAAATCTCACAGTCATGCTGATTTTCTTCACTTTAAGTTCTCCCTCTCTTCACTCAGCTCTGCCAGCTGCCTGGCTAAACAGCACTACTTTGAATCCTGTTCTCATGACCCCAGTTGCCTCTTCTCAACCTTCAGTTCCCTTCTCAAGCCCCCCCTGTTCTCCACCCCCCTCTTTCCTCACTGCTCAGGATTTCACCTCATTTTTCACTAGCAAGATAGATAAACTCCACCTTGATATTGCTTCCCGCTCCTCTCCATCCCCTCCTTGCTTCCCCCCTTCTCCTTCCCCCCCCCCTCCTGTCCTCCTTCCTCCTAGCTTCCCCTGAGGAAATCACCTCCCTGCTCTCCACTTCCAACCCCTTCACTTGCCCCATTGATCCTATCCCTTCTCGCCTCCTGACCTCTATTGCACCCACTGTCTCCCTGTCCCTCCTGCACCTAGTCAATCTCTCCCTCTCTACTGGCTCCTTTCCCTCTGCCTTCAAACATGCCACTGTTTCTCCTATCCTCAAGAAGCCTACCCTTGATCCCTCCGATCCCTCTAATTACCGTCCCATCTCTCTCCTCCCTTTTGTCTCTAAGCTCTTGGAATGTGCTGTGTATACCCATTACCTTGCCTTCCTCTCCACCAACTCCTCCCTTGACCCTCTCCAATCTGGCTTCCATCCTCTCCACTCTACTGAGGCTGCTCTTGCTAAAATAACTAACGACCTTCTCTTGGCAAAATCTTATCGTCTCTACTCCATCCTTGTCCTCCTTGATCTCTCTGCTGCTTTTGACACTGTCGACCACTCTCTCTTATTTTACTCCCTCGTTTTCCATGACTCAGTCCTCAGCTGGTTCTCTTCCTACCTCTCTTACTGATCCTTCAATGTGTCTCTTGCTGGTGCCACCTCTACTTCTCTTCCCCTCTTGGTTGGAGTTCCCCAAGGCTCCGTCCTTGGCCCTCTTCTCTTTTCTCTATACACTTTGTCCCTAGGCAAACTCATCGAATCTCATGGCAGTACCATCTGTATGTTACTGATACCCAACTCTATCTCTCCACCCCCCTTCTCTTTCCCTCTATCCAGTCTCGTTTCACTAACGTCTCATTGTCAGCTCAAACTTAACATGGTTAAAACCGAACTCCTCATCTTCCTCCCTAATCCTTCCTCTCTCTCTTCCTTTTCTTTGTTAATGGGGGTCAGCATTCAGCCCGTCTCTCAGGCATGTAGTCTAGGGTTCATCTTTGACTCCTCCTTCTCCTTTAAATTTCAGATCAATTCTGTTGCCAAATCCTGTCACTTCTCTCTGCACAACATTGCTTAGATCCATCCTTTCCTCATGTTTCCTCTGCTAAAACCCTGGTCTATGCCCTGGTCATCTCTCACCTTGACAGCAACCTCCTTCTCACTGGCCTTCTGCACTCTTGCCTTGCTCCTCTCATTTCTGTTCATAACTCTGCTGACAAGGTCATCCACCTTGCCCGCCGCTTTGACCAAGTACAGCCCCTCCTCTCCTCTCTCCACTGGCTCCCTCTTTCTGAACACATTCTGCACAAACTCCTGGTTTTTACCTACAAGGCTCTTCATTACCTTGCTCCCCCTTATCTCTCAGCACTAATTTCCTGCTACACTCCTGTCCGGGAGCTCCGCTCTTCCTCTGCCACCACCCTCACCTACTCATGGCTCCCCTGCTCCTCTAAACGCATCCGCCCCTTTTCCCCATGCCTGGATCTCCCTCCCTGAACATATTCACTCGGCTTCCTCCCTCCAAATCCCTCCTCAGAATCCACCTCTTCCATCAAGCTTTCCCTGGCTCCTTGTTCCCCTCGCTCCCTCACTGACTTATCCTGAATCATCGTATCTTGTGTAACATTAAATGAGTAACTACACCTTTGTAACTAAGCTAGCCAAGCACGTACACCAGAGACCACATGAGTTCATGTATGTATCCTTGTCTCTTCCTCTGTTTCCCTCACCCCTTTCTCTCTCTCCCCCACCTGCTTGTCTCTCTTACATTGTAAGCCTGCTAGCAGGGACAGTGTCTCTTTCTTACAATTGTAAAATGCCAGGTACATTGCTTGCGCTATATAAATGTTTATTAATAATAAAAATAATAATAATAAATAACCCCAGGCAGAGCAAAAAAAACCCTCCCTCCACCCTCACCCGTCTCCCTGCCAGTGGACTGGAAGGGGGCTTTTCCTGCTAGGAATCAACACTGTGATCTCCAGCCAGCAGCAGCCCCAACCTGCAAGAAACCAGCACTCCTGCTGACAAGGAGCAGCCACCTTCCAGTCTTGTGGGAGAACAGGAGCACCCTGCTTTGTACAATCCCGGGGGGGGGGGGGACCAATTTGAATTCCTTGGGGAAAGCCCCACGTGACGGCTGGGCTGCTGCGTCCTGGGCTGGGCGCCCCCCAGAACACAAACCACACATGCTCCGGGCCGAGCCAACATCAGCCCAGCCCAGGAAGAATGGGGAACATGTGGCTGGCTGGCCCCACACCCGTGCTGCACCCAGCGCCTCCCTGCACACCACGGCAGAGGCAGCCCAGGCCAGCAGAACCAGACATGCAGGCTCCAGGATGGCCCACTTTGTCCCGGTCAGGCAGGCCCTAGTCCAGGCTGTTACTTCGGCTGGTTGTTGAGGTGAGAGCCCGGGCTAGTGAGCAACATAACCCAGGATACCCCCAGGTCAACATCTGGTGGCCATGAACCAAATGTGACAACGGACCACAACACAAAGTGGGCCTAAGCGGTTTTACCCCTTGTTCCTCCTCAGACTCTGTATAACCTGCTGTATTTAGTCTCCCTGAACTTAAGCCTGTGAATCACGGGCCAGGGCCGGCCTTACCACAGGGCAACCCAGAGTGACCGCCATGGCCCCCACTCTTTCGGGGGGGGCCACAGTGGTCCCTGTTTTCACTAGGGAAAACGGATAGGGCCCAAATACAACCACCTTTAGGGCCAGGGGGCTAGGGCCACCAGGGGCCTCACATTTTATCGTTGCCCTGTGTCCCACAAGTTCTAGGGCCAGCCCTGTCAGAAGCATAGGTGCAGCTGTACCAGGGCCCACAAACTTGGGGGTCCTGCATCCGTGTAAGGTTTGTATACACCGGGGCTGGCAGCAGGATGGGGGGTGGGGAGGTGGCGCTGAATCCAGGAAAGCTGGAGCCCTGCACAAAATAGTCATGTGGGCCCTTGTCTAAGCACCCCAAAACTTAGGTTGTAAGCCCCTTAGCCATGTGCTAACCTGGACAAGACAGCTGGGACTGCCTAGGGCCATTAACAAGGTTAATGGCCTCTCGCAAGACAAAATTCCTTAAGCAATTCTGAACTACTTAGCCTTGCCATCGGCAAGGGAGTCAAGACACCTACAGGGAGTCACACGTTGCTCCTGACCCGCCGGCTGCACGTTTGTTCTTACCTTATGTCTATATACCCCCGAGTCAGGTAACCAGGGTTTAATTGTGTCCTGTGTGACTCTAACTGTATAAATCAGGTGTGGGGAGCCTCAGGCCTGGGGGCCAAATGCAACCTGAGGCTAGTTTTTATTGGACCCCTTCCAGTTTGTGTATCTGGCCCCTGGATCCAGTTCCTACCTCAAGTACTGAAAGATGGAGCCCCAGGGTGAGGGAGCAGAGCTGAGGACAGTCACTCAAGAATAATGAACAGAGCCATGATCTGGCCTGTTCTCTTCCTGAGCGCACCCCTTAAGTAACCCCATCCCCAACGTCTATGCGGCCCTCAGAGCTTGTACTAATTTTCAAAGTGGCCCCTGAGAAGGAAAAGGTTCCCCATAAAGAGTAGCCAGCATAATGGGAACATGGGTCTGGCTTCTGTATGTTTGCTATGTGAATGCAGTCTCCTCTGAAACCCAGATCCGACTCTTGTATGATGAGGTACTGTATGGTGTTCTAATAAAAAACACTATACTCTGCCTGTCTCCTTGGCACTGGAACTAAGAAGGGGGAATTGCTCCCCAGCACTCTACAATGCTGAACATCACCTGCCAGAGGAGATCCTACCTTTACTGCTGACCCGGGCTGCATTTAGCCTTTAGCCTCGCCGCTTACCAGGAAATGGTGCAAAAAGCTATGAAACTCACCCAGTCCTGTCAAGCATGAAAAGCAAACCTCAGAAAAGAGAGAGGCTGCACTGAGTTGTCTTGCAAAAATCCATTTGCTCAGCTGCCTATCTGTCACTTCCCGGGGATTTGCTAAGCGACAGACTGTTGCTAGCAAACACAGCTCAGAAACCTTGGTTTGGGGGCTGGCTCGTATGTTTCCGGTCACTGCATTCCCTTCTCTCCCTACCCAGCGCCAGAGTGTCAAATTGGTCTTTCTAGTTGGGGAGGAAACCAATCCTAATGCTCTAGCTCCCCCTTTTGTTCAGTTGTATGTCTGCAATGCCATAGACGGCGGCAGTGTGCTCAAGCGAAAGGGAGGGGGGTACCATTTCCTTCCATCCGAGGGGCCACTTTGAAGGCTGCATAGAAGTTGGGGGTGGGGTGCTTAAGAGGGGGGCTCAGGAAGAGGACGGTCCAGATTTCCTCCCCGCACCCCCCATTGCCTTCTAGGCAGGGCCGGCCCGAGGCATGTGCCACTAGTGCCCAGGCACATGGCCCCATGGTGGGGAGGGGTCCTGCACCACCGCAGGCTAGAGACTGACAGACGCCGCCGGTTTTTGTTTTTTTCCCCACCGGGAGGCTCCGAGTCAGTGCTCATGGGGGAGGGGGGGGGCGTAAACTCCCTGGGAATCCCTGGCCAGTTATACGCTGCGGAACTGAGCTGACACAGTTAAGATGCAGGTAAGTAACCAGCCGCCCATCCCTTGAAAATCCCCACCCCACCCCACCTCACAATTCTAGTGAGTGCCAGCCGGCCTTTGGGGCCCCGCAGCAAGGCTTGGCACATGGCCCCTGAAACTCTTGGGCCGGCCCTGCTTCTAGGCTATTGAGATGCAGAGCGCAGCAATAGACAAGATTCAGGCTTCCTCCTTCAGCCCTTAAGTTATGTGAGTGGCTGGGAACAGGAGCCTGAAGCATGTAGTGGAGATGGGTCCTTGAGTGCACCCCCAACTCACTGCCTCTGGCTCCTCTGGGCCTGGGGAGGAGGCAGCAGCAATGTAAGGCACATAGCAGCGAGCATGTCCATCTCTCCCCCCCCGCCCCCATTTCACTACCTTCCCCACCTTAGGCCTGTAGACGGATGGGGATTGGCTACCTACCGCATCTGCCTGCATCCAGCCCCGCCTGGGTCCATTTAAAATTAATTAACCCAGCGGTTGCCCCAGGCCCCCAGCCTGCCGCCCGTGCAGCATCATCCGTCGTCATCCTCCCCGCACCAGAGTTGCAGGTGAATCGCCTGCTGCCGGGCTTCTGAATGCAACTCGGTGGTGTTGCCTAGGGCGACCGCTGGTCCCGTCTGCTGAGCAGATGGACTGCAACTCCGCCTTGGGATGGTGCCCTGGATTTGGCCAGCCCACTCCGCTGGCGGTGCTCCAGAGTGTTCCGGAGCACCACAAGCAGGGCTGCGCTGCTTCTGCTCTGCCTCACTATCTGGCAGCCCACCTTTAGATGGACCAGCCGCCTGAGGATGAGGTGGGATAGAACTGGGGCTGCGGTCCATCTGCTCACACCCAGCTTTCCCCCCAAGTAGTCCCAGGGTGTGGTGCCTCATCCCTGCTCCCTTCACCTCAGCTGATCTTTCAGTGCTTGAGAATAGGGGCTGGATCCCCCTGCCTGTTTTTCTCCAAAGCTAGCTGCCTTTTAAAGAAGTGGGGTCTGGTTGTGCACTTTGATTTCTTTAAATGAATGGATTATGGCACAGCAACTTTGAATTAACTAGCCCAAACAAAAAACACTGCCCAATGGAAGAGAAAAGAATGAAAGAGAAAAGCAACACAAAATAATTGTAAAGTTGCATTGTGTGTTAGTTTATTGAATTAGAAAGAACTTTGTCACTCAACAATAAATATTTACAATGTTCTCAACAGGCTCCCCAAAATAACAGCAACTCTTGCCAAACCAATCATTGCAAATACACAAAGAAACCTGCCATTTTTACAATGGAGAAAGATGAGTTTCCTAGGTGGGAGTCTGATCATATCCAAGGAAAATGCATCTCCCAAGCTGCTTCTGTTGTAATGCAGGCCGCCTTCCTCCTCAGGGATGCCTGCCAGGAATTTGGATCCAAGGGATGCTCAGGGAACCCACAGACGTTCAGAAACCAGTACTGCAGCGTGATCAGTCAGTCACAGGGTTTAGGCCACGTAAACAATCTTGCGGCCTCTTAAGGGGCATCTCAAAGTCCTCGGAAGAGTCTAAAGATTTCAGTCTCTTGCTCCCTAGACTTGCAGGGCTCTGAATATCAATGTAACATTTTCCTACTGCAGCCAGCTAGTGGGACTGCACTGCAGCTCAGCAGCACACTCGGAGATGCAGCCCCAGATTACTGAACTGCAGTTAGCCTGTCCCGTTCTGCTGCTCTGTTTGAAAACTACTGAGACTCCACCCTCCTTCCCTGGCTTTTGAGAAGGATCCTAGCTATACGCGTCCACTTATTCTCCGTTTCCCCTCCTACCACTGCAGTTTGGCTAGGTGACCAGTAAGAGGAGCGTATCTGAGATCAGTGCTCCCTCCTCACTAAATCACAAGCAGCGGGTGTCCCTAATATGGCCCTCCTCTCCATAGCATTAGAATGTAAAATGCATGGGCAGTTAAGAATTCAGTTTGGCATAATTGGACCTATTGGAGCGCTGAGCACTAAGTTTTAGCTGCAGCATCTCAAGTTTTCAGAAGCTTCTATGCAGCGCTCCTTTGGCGATGTCGTACTGTAAACAGCTGCGAGCCAGACTGTTTATGCATCACGGACAGCAACATGCCCGTGCATCCGATCCCAGTGCGGTCAGCAGGAGTTGCATGCACACAGCTGGGGACAGCAAGTGGCCCTGTTGTAGCAATTAGCCAAAGTTTGCAGAAAACAACTCTCTTTCTACAAAATCCTAAATTCCTTATTTTCCTATTTTACTATTTCCCCGCGCTGACTCATCCCATCTATGTTCATCTTTGGCCGTTTTTACACGGCGTCCATCACCCCACCCCACCCGCGCTGGGTGGGTGGAGTCCATGGAAACACCGCAGCAGTGCATGGGGGGATGGGCGGTGGGTGGGCGTGTGTACGCACTCCTGACGCACACCCATCACCCACCCACTGAGCCATCCGGCAAACTGGAGGAGGCTCCATGGGTGTGCACCCATGGCAACAGGGGGCATACCCACCTCCACCCACCACGGCAGCACACCCATTCCTCCACCCACCGCTGCCTATGTAAAAAGGGCCTTGATCCACATGGATAATGCTCCGTCTCGATCCCAATCTCTAGTGGTGCCGTTTCATGAACGTCAATATAATTAATATCAGTGCTGTTACCCCAAAAAGACAGAAAGAATCACTCTTCCCTATTAGTACAGGAAGGGAGCTTAGCCCAGGGGCTGACACTATAGGAACACTGACTTGTAAAGGATCATTTACGACCAAGCACCATACACATACAAATAATAATATCTACATCAAACAAAACAACATCAGTTTATAGGTTGCCTGCCCACATCACAAGAACTGGGCATTGCATAGAGGTTCTCCTTTAGTGCACAATCATTTGAGGGTTTATTGAAGGGAATTGAGACATCCATACCTCTACGAGTGAGGAAAACTCTCTTAATGTTATTTCTCTTAACACAAGAGAGAAGGTTAACCAGCCCATTTCTACAAGGGCTGTGCTAAAACCAAGGCTAAAAGTGCCATTCATGCAGGGAGGAGCAAGCTCCTCAACAAGACATCTGTTACAGTTGCCGTGCCTCAATGACACCAGCTAATTGCTACACTTGGAAAGATTCAGCAGGACAAGTCAATACACTGGCTGCTGCCAAACTAAAGCAGCGTGGAAAACTAACGTGCTATTCATTTCTTCGACAGAAGTCAGTTTCCTGGGCCTTACAAAAATCAGAAGAGTTAACAAGCAGTTCACTGCACAAGCCACCCTTGAGATTATAATATAGGTGTGTCACAGCTGTTCCATTGGCAATGGCCACAGAATACAAATCCTGACATTAGTTACACTCACAGAATTTCCACTGTAGTCAGCAGGAGTTCAGCATCCCAGGGCAGAGTCCAGACTATTAGTAACACAGGTTCCTATTGAATTAGCACTGACTTTATGCTAATTACGTGAAATTAAGAGTATGGCTCCATTATTTGAAATGTCCTGACTTTTAGACATGGGGAAAAAATCCTCTACAATAATGTTGCATCATATGGTTTACTTTTAATGTCTTTCAAAACTGCATCCTGCATAAATATTGGGGGGGGCTGGACTAGATGACCTGAGATGTACCTTCGAGCCCTAGGACTCTAAGGGTGAAAACAGACCTCCAGTTTAACATTTCTTATGTATGTTGCAGGGCTGCATTGGTGCTCTGTGCAACCGTGCAACATGCATAAGAAACGTTAAAGCGGTGTTAAAGTGGCGTTAGAATTAGGTCTGTTTTCATCCTAAAACTGAAAATGTGGCTGCAAATCACAATGACTTAGGCCATTTCGGTGAGGGCTGTAGGAGCACACTAGGGGAGGTGACCTGAATTCTTGCCACTCTTTATATATGGAGACCAATTAGTTCAGATGATCTCTTTTATTGGACTATCTTCTGTCAGTGAAAGTATGCAAGCTTTTGGGCCACAAAGGGTCCTTCCTCAGGCATGTAGCATAGCCAGTCAGAAATAAACTGAGCAAATGCAGGACAGGTATCTATGAGGAGGCACAGAATGACATGAGTAGGAGTGGATAAAACAAGGTATCTGGGGGTAGATAAGTCATTTCCTACTATACTCCCAACCCGTATGTTTGCTTTAGCCTTGTGTTGTCTCGGTGTTTACCACTACCTATTATTTGTCTCCTACATCAATGTATACTTTTTATAGCTGTTTTTAAATGTCTGGCATCTCTCGCTCTCTTTTTTCTCCCTATCTACCTCCTCCTCCTCCCCCACCCCCATTACCCTGTCTTATCCACTCCCACCCATGTCATTCTGTGCATCCTCATATACATTCACCTACATTTGCTCAGTTTATATATTTCTGACTGGCTACACTACATGCCTGAGGAAGGGCTCTGTGCGGCCCCAAAGCTTGCACATTCTCACCAGCAGACACTGGTCCAATAAGAGATCATTTGAGCTACTTTGTCTCCCATCTCTTACATTTGGGACCAGCATGGCCCCCACCCTCTCACTCTTTATGGAATCACACAACACAGTAAAGGTAACTTCATTTTATCTTATGCCACTATGATCGGTGCAGCTCTGCCTGTGCAAACAGCCAGCATTGAAAATACCGCCTATTGCATGTATCTGTAGAGAGTTCAATGACGACCAGCCTCTACCTTTACTTACTCATACACTTTTACTTCCTCCACATACTCATGTAGGAGTGAATAGTCAGAGGTATTTTGATCAGGCTTTAGTAAAATCAGCCAGTCTTCCCAATGCCTTGAATTGGCTTGGGTTCATAGTACTTGTGGCATAAAGGGTTTGAAGCCTACCTAAGTCCCTCACCTCAATAAGGGCATGTAATCCTCATTCACTCAGGTGCACAAGGGTAGGGACTGCAGGCTGAAGTGCTGGACTTGATTTAAGTGGGTACCAAATCCTCCCCCACAAGGAGGCATGGCTGTACAGCACAGCCATGGTCAGCAGGATGCTGCCTGTAACCCAGGAGAACAGAACACACCTCTGTATTGGCAGGGATACTTATGAGTGGTCACTCCATAGTTAAGTGCTGACCTCTGGCGGGGCTGTGCTGGGGTCTGAAGGGGTGACGCTGCATGAGCAAGTGGTCTTGCTGTAAAGGAGGATCGAGGATCCATTTAAGCCTACTGTGGGCATACGTGACTGCAACCCCCTTGCGCACCTGGACAAATGAGAACTACACCCCCACCACCTTCTCAGCAATTCTGCATTCTCTGTTTCAGGACTATATTCCATTGAGTTATGCAGCGGGATTCAGCTAAACTTAGCCTTAAAAAAAATGTATGAAAAACAGGAGGTGGAAACACCATCAACCATCTCCTACGCTCAAGTATAAGCTTGGGCATTTTCAGGTGTCACAATTTAAAGTAGTAAAACCTTCAAGAAGCACCAGCTGGTAACAGACTACGTGCTTAATTGTGACAGGTGAACAATTCTACCATGTGGGAAATCTATGACAATTAGTGAAAGAGGCTCCACAGATCACCACATAGAAGACATGTTCTCATGTCACACTTCTGCCAGGTTTCCCACAGGTCTGGCTCCTCTAAACTGTGCCATGTGAAGACATGCTTTGACTGGGTGACATTTTTCAAAGGCGCTGAGAACAAAGCTTGGACAATCCAGTCCAACCAGTATTTGAAGAATTCTTGCTAGGAAATAGTCACTCTCACCCCTAACAGCACAGACTGGAAAGAAGCCTGTCTGTAACTAATATGTTACGGGCCTGTAAAAGTCTTTTTAAGAGGACTTTCAGTTAAGGAGAATCTATCAAATACTTTTTTTTTTTTTTTTTACCCAAAATTGATTTTTGGCATTTGCAAAAGTGAGGCACTCCTACCACTGCTTTGAGCCTAGGTGTGTCATGGAGCGAGCAAGCAAGTATTCTGCCTATCCTGACCTGTACCGTGCCCTTTTGGGCCTCTTTGTTCAGAGGTTTTGGGTAGATCATATAGCAGAGTCACAGTATCCCAACTGCTGACTAGGACGTGCCTAGCAACCTCGCTCATGACCTACCCTGGGATTTGAACTCTGGTCTCCAAAGATGAAGGGCGAATACCCTATCCTATGGGAGCTTGACTAATTAGTGTTCCTTCCCATCGGCTTAGAATGAAGCTTGTTGGCAAAGTGCAATTCAAACACTCACAAAAGCACTACTTATTACCACACATGGGTGAGAGGAAGGACGGCATCTCTAAGTGCTATTTATTTTGCAGCAGGTTGAACTTTCCCTTGATCTTCCACCTTCTTAATGGCAGCTTGGATTGCTTCTTGATCGCCGAGAAACTGGTGCCGGCCAATAGGGCACAGATTTTCATCAAGTTCTAGAAGCACCGGCACGCCGGTTGGGAGGGTAACGTTAGCTATGTCCTCATCCGATATGCCTGCAAGGGAGAGGGAGGGAAAGGTACAGAACACAAGTTAACCCAACTACAAGGTAGTCTCCTACACCAGCAATGCTCTGAAGTGTATCCATGGGTACAGCCACGTTTGGGGTGGGGGGTGTCAAAGATGTACATAGATGGGATGAGCCAGCACGGGAAGATAGTAAAAACAGAAAAATAAGGAATTTAGGATTTTGTAGAAAGTTGTTTTCTGCAAACCTTGGCTAATTGCTACAACAGGGCCACTTGCTGTCCCCAGCTGTGTGCATGAAATTCCTGCTGACCGCACTAGGATCGGATGCATGGACGTGTTGCTGTCCATGATGCATAAACAGTCAGGCAACTGCAGCTGCCACACTTTGGGCCCCCGGACACACAAGCAGCCCCCCTTTGGGCAGCTTTACCCCACTTTGGCCATCCTTGCCACTACACCCTGCATCACCAGCCTTTTTCCGGGACATAGCAAGGTTGCCCAAAACAGGGTTCGGCTTGCCCAAAGCATGGCAAACATCTGGCAGCTGCCACCCACTTGAGCCACTGCATTGCGTGAGAATGTTGCCCGAAGAGGGGAAAAGCGACCCAAGCTTGGCTACATGAGCTTAGGGAGAGGAGAGCTCAATGAGGCAGCTATGTTTAGACTAACACCCGGCAGACTGAACCAAGCCTAACAGGACCCAACTGGTCCCGTCAGGCTTGGTTGGTTCAGGAGCCTTCCCAACCCAAGTCCCTTGGACTTGGCCCCTCATTACACTGGCCTTCGCTCGGAAGAGCCTGGCTGCATCAGGAACGGGTTCAGAGTCAGACTGGCTCCCATGGACTGAACTTTTCAGCCCAAGAAAGGATCTAGCTTAGCCTAGGGAAAGAAATCGAGGGGGAGAGAACAGTTCTCAAAAAATTAAAAAGTCTCCACAAATAAAAGATGGAGAGCAATTGTTCACCATTGCCATTAAAGTTAGGACAAGAGGCAATGGGTTTAAGTTACAGGAAGGCAAATTTAGGCTAAAAATTAGGGGGGAAATTCTTCAGTAGAGCTGAAACCAATATTTGTTTTGGTTGAACAAAGCAGACAAAAAGTATCTGAAAGACCCCCCCTCTTCCCTTATGTTCTGCTGCAGCCTCCAAGGTCAGCCAGGAGTGCCTTCTTGAGGGCACCATCTGCCCATGAAGTTTTTACAATAAGGACTCACAGAGAGGAGTTTTCAGTGGCTGCCCCACAATTATGGAACTCCCTCCCCTTGGAGACCCACCTAAGCCTGAGTCTGCTCGTCTTTCGGAAGAGATGCAAGACCTTTTTGTTTGGCCAGGCATTTGGCAGGCTGGGATAGGGTTGGGTGGAGGAGTCAGGGGATATTTTTAGCTGTTTTATGTTTTTATATTTTGTAAGCTGCCCTGAGCATAACTGCGAAGGGCAGAGTACAAATTAGATTAAAATAAATAAATATAGTTATTGATGCTGCCCCCTACGTCTGGGCCTCCCTTCCTCAACACATACACGTGACTCCCTTTTTCTTCAACTTCAAATCTCTCCCGCTGAACTATCTTCTCTTTCTCGGAGGCTTTCCCTAGCACCTCACCCTCACAGATTGCGTGTTTATGCATAGGGGTGTTTATGGGGCAAGGATGGTATGGTCCAAGGGTGACTCGTCTTCCCAGGGGACCAAGAGAGTCACACACACACCCCACTGAGGGTGAGAGAGGATCAGGGTCTAAAGGTCCACCTGTAAAGGGCTGCTGCTGAATCCAAGGTCTGCAGTGAATAAGGCCCCGGTGATCCGGGATTTGATCCTGGATGAGGCAGCGGACCTTGCATGTCTTACAGAAACCTGGCTGGACGAGGAGGCAGGACCAGTTTTAGCAGACCCCATTCCAGCCGGGTATGCTGTGCAGCATCAGCCCCGCACAGGGGTCTGGGGGGAGGAGAGGTGTAGCTATTATTTTTAGCGAGACATGGCCAGTTAGGAGATATCCAGTTCTGGAGATTCCAGGTATTGAGGCCCTCCATGTGGTGTTTGAGTTGGTTGGGGGCAAGCTTGGGGTGCTGCTGGTATACCGGGCCCCTTCCTGTCTGGCAGCATCCCTTGCCACTCTAGCAGAGCTAGCCTCGGAGGTAGCGCTGAACTCCTCCAGGAACTTGGTCCGGGGAACTTCAACGCCCATGCCGACGCTGGCCTGTGTGTTCATGGCCGCTATGGCAACCATGGACTTGTCCGAAGTGGTCAACTGCTCGACCCATGTGGGGGGGCACACCCTCAACCTGTTCGGGCCTTGAGGTGGGTGATCCGTTAGTGGGGGATGTGAGGATCACGCCCTTGTCCTGGACAGATCATTATCTCCTACAGGCCAGTCTCTAGCGCACCTCCTTCAGAAGGGGACTGGACCAGTTACGTTGGTCTGCCCTCAGAGGCTGATGAAACCGCAACGGTTCCAGGAGGCTCTGAGGGAGTTAACCGTAGAGCCCGACGGTCACTCTGTCAATGAGCTTGTCCAGCATTGGAACATCTTGCTGGGGGAGGCAATTGACAGGATGGCTCCGAGCCATCTTCTCCCTTCGTCTCGTCACCGCAGGGCCCCTTAGTTTACTGAGGGGCTGCAGGGTATGAAACAGGTAGGTAAGAGACTAGAGCGATGCGGGCGTCGGGACTCACTCTGAATCTGACCGACTTCTCCATAGGACCCATTTGCGGTCCTATATTGAGGCTGTAAGGACAGTAAAGAAGGAGTTCTTTGCTGCCCTCATAGCATCTGCAAAGTCACGTCCAACTGAGCTGTTCCAGGTGGTGTGGGGGCTGGTCAGTCCAGCCTCCCTCCGCCTGGGTGGGGACTTGTCCCAGGCCTGCTGTGAGGAGTTTGCCTTTTACTTTGCAGACAAGATTGCTCAGATCCAGAGTAACTTTGACACTGGATTGGAAGCAGTAAGCGAGGGGCACGAGGTTATGGAGGCACCGTCTGATCGATCTTTCTGGGATGAGTTTCAGGAAGTGACGCCAGCCGATGCGGTGAATGTCCTGGGGTCTGTTAAGAACCACTAGTTGTGAATTAGATCCGCGGCCATCCGGGTTGGTGAAAGTCTCCAGGGAGACTTTGGGGATGGTGCTGGCGAGGGTAGTGAACGCATCCCTTTGGCAGGGGAGATTGTCACCCAGTCTCAAGGAGACTGTGGTGCGCCCCCTGCTGAAGAAGCCATCTTTGGATTTGGACGCATTCGTCAGTTACCAACCCGTCTCTAATCTTCCCTTTTTAGGAAGGTTATTGAACGGGCAGTGGCACTACAGCTCCAGGCACATTTGGATAGCATTAGTTTCCTTGACCCTTTTCAGTCTGGGTTCTGTCCCGGCTATGGTACTGAGATGGCCTTGATGGATGATCTCTGCCGGGAGATGGATGCAAGATGTTCAACATTTCTGATCCTGCTAGATCTCTTGGCTGCGTTTGACACCGTAGACTGTGTCTACGGGCTGCTGTTGAGACGGCTGCGAGCCCTGGGGGGGTCTGGACAGGACTGTCTTAGGGTGGTTCCGCTCATTCCTCTCGGGGAGAAGCCAGCGGGTGATGCTGGGGGCTGAAACATCAAGCCCCCGGGCCTTGACCTGTGGTTGTCTTCGTTATTATTTAATGTGTATATGCAGCCCCTGGGGGAGATCATGAGAGGGTTCCGGGTGCGATGTCACCAATATGCTGATGATACTCAGCTGTACCTCTCGTTTTCAATTGATCCAGGTCCTGCTGTCTCATTACTTTCCCAATGTTTGGAGGCCGTGGCAGATGGATGTGGCAGAGCAGACTGAAGCTTAATCCCGATAAGGTGGAGGTGATGATGGTGGGAAGGGCGAGGGAGGTACTGGCTCCCCTTGTAGGGGGGGTCCATCCTCTTGTAGCCCAGCAGGTTCGGAGTCTGGGGGTGGTGTTGGACTCAGATCTCCGTCTGGATCAGCAGGTGGAGATGGTGGCTAAAGCTGCCTTCTGCCAGCTGTATCTGGTACGGAGGTTGCGTCCATACATCTCCAGGCCCGACCTGGCCACTCTCATTCACGCCTTCATCACCTCAAGGCTAGACTACTGCAATGTGCTGTACATGGGGCTTCCTTTGTTTCTGGTTCGGAGGCTGCAGCTGGTGCAGAACGCGGCGGCCCAGCTCCTGTCAGGGATGGGTCGCCAGGATCACATAACACCTGTGCTCCGGACTCTGAACTGGTTGCCAATAGCGTGCCGAGCCAGGTTCAAGATATTGGTATTGATCTATAAGACCCTTCACGGTCTTGACCCCTTGTACCTCAGGGATCGTCTCGCCCTCCGCGCCCCAGAGCGGCTCCTTCGGTCTGCCGGGGGTGCCTTCTTGGAGGTCCCCCGTGTTAAGCAGGGGGCCACAATGGAGAGGGCGTTCTTGGTGGCCGGGCCACACCTTTGGAATTCCCTCCTGAAGGAAGCTCGCCTGGCCCCAGGTTTACTGGCATTTCATCGAGCCTGTAAGACCTGGCTGTTTGCCCAGGCCTTCGGAGGGGAGGATGGGGTAGTTGGGGGGTATTTTAAAGACATTTTAATGATATTTTAAATTTGATGAATGGGATTGTGTATTTTTAAATGGATTTTTAGGGTATTTTATTTGTGTGTTTATGTTGTAAGCCACCCCGCGATGCCGTGGGCATGAGGGGGTTTATGATAAATAAATAAATCTCCTTCTACAGTCTCATTGTTCAAGATTCCTCTTCCTCCCTTGTAACTAAGCTAAACACATGTGCCTGTAACTTCCCTCTCATTAATGTATCTTTGGGCATTTTTAAACAAGATGCTACCACACATGGCCACTCATCCGACAACCACCCGTCTGAAGGTGAAGCGGGGGGGACGGGGGGAGGAGATGTGCTCCCGTGAGCCACGCAGCACCCACTCACTGCACGCCGACGAGAAATCCGGAGTGCGTCATGAGGGGCAAGTGAAAGTAGTGCATGCATCCCCTGCCCTTATGAACTGGGATGGCAAGCCGCACCAGCAGACCGGTCCCCCACTCGCAGGCACTGTGGCCACGGGACGCGGGCTTTGTAAATCACTGGAACTGGTCATGAGCACTGGGGGCCCAAGGTCCCTCGGTGCAGCTAGGACATGTCCGTTTCCAAGGCCAGCCTGGAATGCTTCCCCGTACCCCATGGTCCATGGCAAGGGGAGTGCGAGGCAGCTGCCATGGGAGCCACCCGTTAGAATCCATCTCCATGAACTCCATCCGAGTAGCTGTGCCGCAGCTGTGCAACTCAGCGGCCACAGGCCCTCCCCCCCATCTTCTTGCTCATTTTAAAACACTGCCTGGCTCCCACCCCTCGACTGTAAGCCCCTTCAGGACAGAGACCTGGGGCTATAAAGACGCACTGCTGGGGCTATATAAAAATAATAATGATGAAGCAGTATGTCACAGGGCCTGGCCTCACCAGCTGTAAGTGTATGCAGGACCAGGGACCGAAGTAGACTGTCACTCCAGGGTGCGTCATCAGCACAGTGTATTTATCACAGGCTCTGCTCAGGCCAAGCACCAGGCTTCTAGCCAGCCTTAGTATATTAGCCACAGTCTATAACATAAGCTTAGCCTAGCCAGCCACAGTCCTCCGGCCAGCTGTCAGCAACTCACGCTTCCAGCTCTCCAGACTTCTCCATCAGCTCCAGGGTCCAAAAAGCCTCTAGCAGAGATGTGTTCTCCGCTAGTCAGGAGCAGACTACCCTGCTTCCTGGGACTGGCTCTCTCAGGACGCTGGAGCCACAGACCAAACACACTCATTTCCTGTGGTGGCCATCTTGAGACCTTCTCAGGACACCATCTTGTGGCACCACTCTGCCACACAATATTTGCTTCTCTCATGAAAATGGATATTCCTTTCAGATATTCCATTTACTGTGGGAACGCTTTTTAGCATTAAATAGCACTGACCAAAACAAACAAAAATCTCTTAAGTAACAGATATGTGAATTTCCTGTCAGAGGCTATTTGGTGATGCATCTGAATGTGCAAATAATAATTTGTGAATACAAGATGGACTATTGGTTTTTGATCTATTCTTAACTATAAGCACAAGCTGGGCAATGGAGGAAGTAGCCTAGGAAATACAGTTCCCATATATGCAATTTTTTAGAAGGCACTTATGAGAAATACAGGTTGCAGGGCTGCATTGGAGGCAATGCAGCTCTGCAACCTGTATTTCTCATAAGCACCCCCTAAAAATCTGCATATATGGCAACTCTACTAGGGAAGTTATGGAATTTCCTTCACTAGAAATTTTTTAAGACGACGCCAGAAAAACTAGGTCAGAGACGGCTTAGAGAGAGCACGCATATAGTTAAGATTTCATGGCCCAGAGAGCCTTTCAAACCTTACTATTCTACGAGCTTGATGTTCATGGGGTCCACACACACCAGGGGAGATAAATTTTTATTTTTATATAGTGCCTCCCTTGCCATAGCACTCAGAGCGCTTTACTCATAACACAACTTTTAATCCTCAACAACAACCCTGTGAGGTAGGTTAGGCTGAGAGAATCGTGTGACAGGCCCAAAGTCACCCAGTGAGTTTCTGGCTAAGGTGAGACTTGAACCGGAGTTCTACCTCCCGGTCCAAGTACTGCACATTTAGCCATTACACCACACCGGCTCTTCCTTTGTATCACGAGGGGCCCACGGGAAGGGCAGCAGGATCAAGAACCTTTCCTAACTTTAAACGGGCTCCTGGAGCAAGGATTTTTCTTCACTGCCTACCAAAGCAGGGCCTGACCCTTGAGCCGTGCCCTTACCAACTAACCTGTCCCTTCCAGCAGAAAAGTCAAAATAAAGCTCTCGTTTTTCAAATTCATCTACAAGTCAACTTCTTCCGTGGACTTTCTCTACTACAGAGAAGTCAGTAATTCCCAGACTTAGGCTCAGCAAGCCTCAAACTTTTTTGAGCCATGTCCCCCATTCCATTTGTCTGGAATAGTTGAGACCCCTTCCTCCCCATCATACACACCCTTGCTTTCTCTTCCCACCCTCCTGTTGCTTCCACCTCCCCGTTCTTTGGCTCCTAGGTATTTGCCAGCAGAAGTCCTTCTTGCACCCCCTCCGCAGAATACCTTCTGCCTAGGAGCCCCCCTCCAATTTGAGAACCGCTGCCCTACAGTGGCAGCTCCCCACCACTATCGCTGTAGGCTGGCTGCAGACTTCCTGTATCACTAGGACCTTGTTCAAATAGGACATTGGGTATTTTTTGAGACGTGAGGAGGCCGGTATTGGCCCCATCACGGAATCACCCATTGATCCCCCGCCGGGATCAAAACGGTCGTCAAATAGAAGTGCCAGCTGATCCCGGCGGGGAATTGGGGGAGGCGGCGGGGTTGCGCCACACAGCCCTGCCCCCCTACGCTCCCCTGGCCGCCCACCCTCCGGGAGACGGGCGGGCGCCATGGCCAATGTGGCCGCAGCACCCCCCCCGGGGCATTGACCTGTCCATGGCCCGGAATCTCACCGCTGATTCCGGGCCGTGGTCAGGGGACAGATGAG
Organism: Sphenodon punctatus; assembly: GCA_003113815.1. Taxonomy (NCBI): domain Eukaryota; kingdom Metazoa; phylum Chordata; class Lepidosauria; order Sphenodontia; family Sphenodontidae; genus Sphenodon; species Sphenodon punctatus. Next base: position 920,687 of record QEPC01008951.1, read on the forward strand.
ACGATCCCCTTGATCACGGGGGGGTGATCACATTCAATACGCAAATGGAGATGGTCCGGCCAGGACCTCAGTTTGCATGTTGAATGCGATTCCCCCCCATGATTCACAGGGGTGAACATCTGGCAGGGAGCTTCCGTTTCCCCCAACAGACATGACGCGACCACGATCACCGTGTGGGAATTCTCTGTGGTTGAGCGTGATCTCATAACGTCTGAAAATACCCATTGACAGCTTGGCACAAGATCCGGGGAGGGCAACCAAGATGACAAAGGGCTTGAGAAGCGAGTCTTACGAGGAGAGGTCGAAGGAAATGGGTATGTTTAGCCTCGCAGGAGGAGACATGAAAGCAGTCTTCAGATATCTGAAGGGCTGCCACCGAGAAGATGGCTGCATGGCTACGGTGGGCAGGACTGGAAAGAATTGACTCAAGTTACAGGAAGGTAGATTTTGGTTCGATATCAAGAAACATTTTGCAATGGTAAGAGCAGTTTGGCAACGGCACAAGTTGCGTAGGGATGTTGTAGGCTCTCATTCGCCGGAGGTTTTCCAAGGAGGCTGGACAGTCATCTTACTGGACCAGAGCGGTGGAACTTGGAGCCGTGTTACCATCCTCCCTGCCCCCCAACCAGCCATACTGTTGCCCAGATTGCCAGCAGCTGGGAACTAGCAGAGGGGCGGGGCTCCAGCCCAGGCGAAGGTAAAAGTCAGCCCCAGCCTACGGCACCAGGACCAGAGCGGTGGAACTTGGAGCCGTGTTACCATCCTCCCCCCAACCAGCCATACTGTTGCCCGGATTACCAGCAGCTGGGAACTAGCAGAGGGGCAGGGCTCCAGCCCAGGCGAAGGTAAAAGTCAGCCCCAGCCTACGGCACCAGGACCAGAGCGGTGGAACTTGGAGCCGTGTTACCATCCTCCCCGCCCCCCAACCAGCCATACTGTTGCCGGATTGCCAGCAGCTGGGAACTAGCAGAGGGGCGGGGCTCCAGCCCAGGCAAAGGTAACAGTCAGCCCCAGCCTACGGCAGCGCCGTGGGCGCGCGCCGAAGGGCTGCGCGTGCAAGGGCGCACCCTTTTGCGCTCCCTTCGGCGCGCCCCGGCCCAGAGCGGGATCCCTCCCCCTCCTGAGAACCTTATTGACGGCCGCAAGGTGGGAAGGCAAAGTCTAGAGCGTTTTAGGCTGTAGCCGAACTCCACCAGTAGCTCTAAGATGGATGCCGACGATGGGCTGATTCTTTCCAAATGTTCTAAACAGAGCCGCCTGGACTCTTTTTTTCGTAAGCTTCCCTCACATAGGGGGCAAGTTCAAGAAAACCTTACGGTTGCTGAAAGAGGCTCGTCTTTTTTCCCTCCCCCTCCTTCCAGCGGGAAAGACCCCCACCCGCAGGACGTAGGTTGTCTAGACTCTCTTCCAGGTACTAATCCTCCAGTTCTAGGAAGGCCAGTCGATATGGGCGAGGTGCTTCCAGTAGGGGGGAAGCTAGCTACTTATTTAACTGAGCATGTTTTGCTCACGGCGGAAACTTTACAATATATGTTTGGTAAATTATCACACATGCAGGCTCAAATAAATCTAGTTGACGGGTGTTTGCAGGGAATCAGGTCTGGACAGGCCCCAGGCAAGGTCGGCAGGGCAGAAGGGCCCCCTTTTGCGATCTCTGAGCCGATGCCAGCTAACACGCAGCGGCCGTTGCCGCAGACTGTTCAGCCTCATTCAGATCGTCCAGTACAGGTGTTGAGGTCTGGGAGGGAGGTCGTTCCCCCCCCCCCCCAATCTGTACGGATAAAGCAGAATTTTTTGGACATATCCCCACTGCCCTGATTTTCACTATTAAATCAAGAAGTGGGGCTCTACCGCCTCTGTGGGGTTCGGCCTTAGATGTGGCCGAACGCCTGAGACCAATTCTGAAGAAGCTAGTTATTACTAGTAAGGATGTGGAATCAGTGGTCTATCTTTCGATAGCTCCTTTGAGTCAAATGGTATTGGTTACTTTTGTGGACAGAGAAATGCCGGAGCTCATTATGGCACAGAAATCACGCCTGGAGCGGCACTTAATATCTCCGACACGTGTTTTTCAACCTTTACCACCAGATCGGGAAGGGGTTATAGGGACCTCACCCATAGCGGAAGCAGGCGGAGGAGCTTTTCCAGCTTCCCCAGTTACACAGCAGGTCAAAGGGCCAGGTATCATTGACCTAGACTGTCCTAGCAGGACTTGCCCCTCTATCCCGCCTTGTAGGAAGTCGGGGGGGGTCGCCCAGTCCGGGAAGCAGGGTTGCCCCACAGACCGATAATATGTCTAGGCTTAATGCTTGGGCAGTGGCAGCGGAAAGAAGGGATTATGCCCTCCCTCCCTCATTAGTTAATCAACACAGTCCCCTACCTTCCCCGTCTGTAATTTCACAATCCCGGTGCTTCCAACGATTAGATTCATTATACTCCCAGTTGGGGGCATTAAACGCAGAACTTTTGGGAGGTTTGATAGGTCTGGTTCCGCCCCCTCCTGCCGTATCAAGGGTTCCATTAGACTCCAGTCAATCGTCATCCATTCACTTATCAACCTCTACACCAAATGGATATTCTATGGGGCCACTGAGAGCAGAGGGTTTTCGGGAGGGAGAATTGATAGCGGAGGGACCCAACCCTTTAACCTCATGTACACTTATGTGCCCCTCAGGTTATCTATCTAAGGGAGAAATAGTGGTTAGGAGGAGGCCGTCTCCTCGAACTGGTTGTGTTTCTTCATCAAGAGATCGGCTCTCTACATCCCTTCCACTTCCTTCTGCTTTGGCACCAAGACTATCGCAGGAAGCTATAATATTCTCAGCCCCTAGGGCTAGCTCTGTTCTACCTCCCCTAGATGTTATATTGGATCCAATAGCCGGGTACCAGTCGGCGGTCCCCCCCCCCTTTAGTGGTCCCTATCCACCCCTCCGGCCATGTCCTTAGGCAACGGACCAAGTTATCTCATCTACCTTCTAAGCAATGACTAGCTAAGACCCAGGGCCAGGCTATCTCTTTGGTCTCCTGGAACATTTCAGGGTGGAGGGGCCATCTAACTGACCCAGATTTCCTCGCATTTTTAACAGTGCATGATATACTCCTTATCCAGGAGACATGGATGGTGGCGCCCCCTTGCCAGGATTCATGGCAAGGTTTTGATACATACTGGTTGGAGGCGTTACCCTCAGACACCCGCGGACGACCTAGCGGCGGGCTTGGTCTGTTTATTTCTTCCATATTATCTGTGCGCGTGCAGGTAATTTGTTCTATTAAAGCATATTTTTTTCTTACGCATTGTGTTTTTCCATCTGGATTTGAAATAATAATTGGAATTGTTTATATCCCACCTGATCGCTCGGTGTACTATCAACCTGGTATATGGGATGAAATAACAGAGCAGGTTCGTTCGGCTACTCAGAGGTTTCCAGCTGCCTCCCTTCTTATAGGAGGGGACTTCAACGCTCGTCTAGGAAACCCGGCGCTGTCAACTACTCCTAATTTGGAAGACACAGCAGACTGGTCCTTGCAACCCACTCGCCATTCTAGAGACCTTATAACGGGCCCAAGGAAGGTATTGTTTGATAATCTTCTAGGAGAGCTTGATTTACTTCTTATTAACGGGTGTGTGGAAGGTGACAGGAGGGGGGACTTTACATATCATGCCACCCAGGGGTCTAGCGTATTGGACCTTATTTTAGTATCTCCAACCTTTTTTTGTGCAATTCACCACCTGACGGTGGTTCCCTTGGGGATATCTAGTCACCTTCCACTAGAGTTACAATTTGAGGTTCCCTTAGTTAAGAAGTCTTTAGTGATTCCCCCTACCTCCACTCTTGGGGGTAGGGATGCTCCCTCTATTACCAGAGTGAGGTGGTCAGAACAACTGGCAGGGCTGTTGGATGCCTTTTTTTCTTCTTCTGCATTGTCAGTTCCGTACGAGGCAATAGTGGCGCGTGATTCAGACATAGTCGAGAAATATGAGGATTTAATATCCTTACTGCTTCCTCTTATCACCCACAAGATCGCGGAGCCCCAGAACCAAAAGAATCAGAGAGGCCTTTATCCATCTTGGTTTGACTCAGACTGCCGTAGGGCTAGGGCAGATCTTCACCATTCATCCAAGGAACTTGGGGAAAACCCTAATCAATCTCTTAGGACTAGGGTGGCAGAACTCCATCACAAGTACCAGCAGCTTTGGACCTTTAAACAAAATATCTTCTTTCAAGGTCGGTGGGCCGCGCTGAGTATAGCAGCTAAAGCCAATGACTCTCGGAAATTTTGGTCAATTATTCGACCATCTCTAAGGGACAGAGCAATACAGGGAGGAATGAGCATAGCCCCGTCAGTGTGGCAGGACTATTATAGGTCCTTGTTTTCACAGCCCAAGGAGGTGTCATTGGGCCTTTTCCAGCCTCCTTTGGTGGCGTTTGATCAGTGGCCCGCGGTAACAACAGAAGAAATAGTGTCTCTTATAGTCCATTTAAAAGCTGGGAAAGCTCCAGGTCCCGATTATATTTCACCCGAGATCCTGAAACAAGATCCGGGATGGTGGGCGAAGGTACTTGCACCTGTATTTACACATCTTAATGATACAGGTGCCTTTCCAGCGGCATGGAGAGAGAGTATCGTTATTCCCATTTTCAAAAAGGGAGATCCCAAGTGCCCAGAGAATTATAGGCCTATCAGCCTCTTAAGCGTTATTGCTAAAATGTACACACGATTATTACTGATAAAATTACAAAATTGGCTTGAGGGTGCAGGTATAATGGAGCCCGAACAGGCTGGATTTCAAAAAGGCCAAGCAACAACGGACCATATTTTCGTTCTATCAGCCCTGATCACCAAGTATACTACTGCTCGGAGAAAACTTTTTACTTGCTTCATCGACCTAGAGAAGGCCTTTGACTCAGTCTGTAGGGAAAGGCTATGGCTGAAGTTAGGGGACTTAGGTATAGATCGCAGATTACTTTATCTGATGATCTGTATCCACTCAGGGAACTCCCTAAGAGTCCGATATAATCCCCAGGGTGGGCTCTCTCGACCAGTAAAAGTGAAGGCAGGGGTAAGGCAGGGCTGTTTGTTGGCTCCGGCACTCTTTAATTTATATATGAATGATGTGGTTCGGGCTCTGTCAGACTGTAATTCTCATGCCCCAAAGATCGGGTCACGCAGGGTCCCTCTTTTGCTCTATGCCGATGACACTGTTTTACTATCTCAGTCACGGATAGGGCTCAAAAGACTTATGTATGATTTTGGGTTATATTGCCAACAAGAACTGGTAAGGATAAATTTTGAGAAAACTAAGGTTCTAGTGATTAGAGCAAACGGACCACCGAGAAGGCACCAGTGGGCAATAAGTGGGAATACTATTGAGCAGGTGCGAAGTTATAAATATTTGGGGGTGATTTTCTCAGACCATGCTAGCTGGAAGAACCACTTGGAGGCAGCACTTATTTCGGCAAAGAAGACATCAATGGCGATAATTAGGTTCTATTTCGGCCAAGGTGGCAAATTAGTTCTGCCTGCTCTTCGTGTGTTCCAAGCTAAAGTTATAAACAAGCTACTATATGCTCTTCCCATATGGGGGGTGAAGTATGTGAGCCAATTAGAAAGCATACAGAACACGTTTCTTCGGAGTGTACTGGGCCTCCCTAGGGGAACACCTCAAGTCCTTTTAAGAGCAGAGGCTCGGGTTTGCCCACTAAGTGCTGCTGCCCGACAGGCAGTGGTCTATTATTGGATTAAGGTAATACTCTTCCCCATTGGTAACACTTCCCTTATTTCTATGGCTATGAGAGCTGGCCTTGGGGAACCATGGGGCAGGGCAGTGGAGAAGGAGGTTCTCCGGCTGGGGTTCTCTTCAGAAAGTCTTGGGACAGTGGGGTTACAGGCCGCCAGGAGTTTGGTTAAAAGGAGGATTTATGACCAAACCCTACAATTGGAATCGGCACTGTTGATACGACAGAAAGTAGCTCCTCAATATGTTTCACCTAACCCAGGGGGTTATGGCGAATATTATCTTTTCAATTGGCTGGATGCAGGGAAACGAAATGCTTTCCTAAAATTGAGGACCAATTTATTCCCCTCAGCGCTTGTAGAGGGCCGCTATAAAGGGTTACCTAGGAGTCAGAGGGTCTGCACTCTATGCAAAAAGGGTGAAATAGATACGGTAGATCATATATTGCTCCGCTGCCCTCAATTTGCTAGACCGAGGCTCTGGTATTTAGGAGGTTTTAATGATTATGGATTGCAGGAAATGCTCAGCCCAGTAGATTCAGACCTGACTAGGGCAGTAGCGGAGATGGCACAGGCCATCTTGCACATACGTAGAGCTTTGGCTCGGCAGTCTGGAGTGGCAGGGCCTTGATCAAGCGGCAAGCTGGTATGCCATCGACGGAAAGCTCTCTTACGGAACCTATTCCTTTCTATGGGACATGACCATTGGGCTGGAGTGGGTTTAAGTATAGACGGGTCTCGGGCCAATATAGGATATACCCCTAAATATTGTCTGTGGAGGGTGTTGGAGGTATTTGACTCTAGCCCCCATGAGGTGGATAATCTTCCCAGCCAAACCCCCAAGTGCTACTGGTTGATTGGATATATGGGATATTAAGGGCCGGTCAGGAGAGGAGGGGTTATCTTTTTTCTTTTTTTATTATGTATTAAAATAGCGCCGGTAGATGGGTATAGACAGCGAACTGTTAAAATGATTGTGGGAAATTATTTATTATTTACCCGCATTGGGCGCCACCTATTTGTATTGCTAAATATTATAATTTAGGTTGTAATATGTATTTTAATTATGCATTTTATTTGAGATTGTTAAAGCCATTGGCTATATACAATAAACATTTACTTACATCTATCTGGGATGTTATCGGCGTAGTCATCCTACAGCCAAGCAGAGGGTTTGACTCAATGGCCTTGAGGTCCATTCCACCTCTGCCTATCTTGAGTGAGTGGTGTGTTCTACATATTAGCTATGCGTTACGTAGTCCCTTTCCCCACACCACTCTCTGCTAGGAGCATTCAGGCACAACACGAATTCTCAATCCTTGGGAGGCACATAGAACCAGAAGTATCAAGTAGGAAACGTTTGGGGGAGGCTTGGAGGTAGAGTTTTCTACAAACAAATGTTCAGACAGGACAATATCATGTGGGTAAGTCTGTATCCACATAGTCCACACTACTACGCCATGGATCCCTAAAGGGTACTTACTTACCATGCGGTACCTTCACCTCTCTGTCACGTGTAGCAGCGTGAGCTGACCCTGCAAGGGTTAATGGGCTCAACTACCCAGCTGCAAGACAGCTAAACCTTCTCAGCTGTAATAAATGGAGGTCAGCTGCGGCTGGCAACGTCAGCTGATCACTAGGAAGAATAAAAACCCTCAGGTGGGGATGGGGGAGACTACTAGGGAAGTCTGGAGAACGTTGGAAATGAAGCCTCCAGGTCAGGAAGGACTTGGGAGGGGAGCTCTGGGAACAAGAGACTCAGCAGGAGAGAAAGGAAATGCTGTTTGTAGAGTTGTATTTAAGACTTGCATTTGCAAGTGTGGAATAAAAGTCGTTTACTAGAGAAAACAGAGTCCGGTGCTTAGTTGTGGAGAAACGGAGATAGAAACTCCATGCAAAAGGGAGGGTGGGCAAGGGGAAAGAACCTCCTACATTATGCCTGAAAGCTCTTGTACTATTACAAAATAACTCGGGAGATACTATGTGTAAAAACAGATGTGACCGTGGCCATCTTAGGCCTTCAGGCCACCAGCACATCTGTTTTTGCACCACCAGATGTTGACCCAGGATTGCCTCGGGCCATGTCGGCGGCTAGCCTGGGCTCTGATCTCAGGAAACCACCAAAGGCAGAACCCGGGCAAAGGCCTGCCGGGGCCAGAGCAGGCTAGCACGTCCATGATGGCCTGCCAAGACCTGGCCCAGAGCTCGCCATGACCCAGCTCCCATGGCTGGCTGCCATGGCAGGGGCAGGACGCTGGAGTGGCGCCGGGGCAGGCACCTGCACATTTGTTGTGGCCCTCCCCAAGCCGTGCTGGTAGCAGGCACATATTTTCACTGCTGTCACTACTACGTTGCATTGCCAAGCAAGGCCCAGCTCTGCTGAGGTCTGACAGAGATCCGTGATTAAAGCAACTGTGTCCAGTCTACACTACTAGTCTCAACACTGCTCAGAGAATGGCTAAAATTAAGGGTAGCTACAATCTCCTTCCTATCTCCAGCCTTCACCTGTGTGCACATCAGCCAGTGTATGCAAGGGGTGAAGTAACATTCTTTGCAGCCCGTCACCCAGAGTACCCTGTACCGCTCCACTTTAACTCTAAATTTTGTTCCAAGCACTACCTGGAAAGACCTTCTTCCTAGCGCATACACGGTTTCTCTCTTCATGGAGAGAGACTATATTTAGTGCTAGAGCATTTGAGGATACAGATCCAGGAAAGACTCCACTGTATAGAGCTGTTCTGCAGTGGTCACAGATCAGTAGAGAGAGGGGGGAAAAAATAACCCGATTAGATAATCTTGCATCAAAACAGACACATGCGCACACCCACCCACACATGCCAGGGAGCTGCAAACAAAGAGGGAAACTTATCTAGAAAAGCCATTATCAGTTGTTTTTCTCTCATGACTGCAAACTGCACTTCCCCTCAGTTGATAATTTGGCCAACTTTAGGAAGGGTGTTCTCTGCAATGTTACAATTACATATTGCAATTGAAAAGTTGAACACACATATGGAAGAAAAGTTCAGAAATTTGCACTAATTTTCTGATCAGATCATCATCTCTGGCAAAACGGATCTAAGGACAAAAGGCAGCACACTTGCCAGCAGCTGAAAAAAAACCAACCAGACAGCTTTCTCGGAGCACAGGGGTAAATTTACAAATAGTTCTCTTAATGGAAACTTCACGGTCCCATTGGTATTGTTGGAGAGCATCAAAATATTGACTGGGTAAAAGGTATAGCTTCTTTTAAAGCTGCCCGAGATGAAACTTTCAGAATCTTTTAAAAATATAGTTCTTATGCCAAGAGGGCAGGTTGGTAGATTAATGGCAAGAGAACATTTAGAGCACAATCCTCCATCCATTAACGTCAATAACACACTTTTCTTGCTCACATGACCACATACCGAGGACAAGCTACTCCTCTTTAAATCAGGAGTACATACTTTGGAATGTGGCCTAAAGCAAACCAAGGAGTGGTTCCTCTCTGATGAACAGCATTAACTCAAAGTAGTTACCACAATGTAACTACAGATCCCACCAGAGGGATGGAGGGGAAACTGGCTGCAATGTCTGTACCTGGGACAGACCAGCCTGTAGGTCTCTGCCCAAGTAAAGACAACCAGCCAGACCCCCTTTCCACTCTGTCACAGCGACATTTTTACAAACAGTTACTTTGAAATACAATCCAAAGGAGAGCATGCACTCAGGACTATGAACTCCTCTTCCTACTCTGCAATTTCTTCCGTCGAGTGCTCTATTCATGTGAACGATACAAACGTACAACCAAAGGTGAAACAGCTTTTCATCAGAACGTGGCCTTAAACACGGTGTTCCTTTGCCGGGGGCTGCTTAGCGGCCAGCCACAGGTTGCAAAAGGATCATGGGCCAGAGGTTCCCCACCCCCGTTCAGAACCTTTTAGGACTTGACAGCTAGAAGGGCATGACAACGGCTCAACTGTAACCTACAAAAACACACAAAATGATATCCCTAGGCGTGCCATGTCTCCCAGGGCAGAAAAATGGGGAATGTTGTTTTACATACATTTGTGTGTGTCCATGTAAGTTTATCCAAATTTTTTTTAAAAACCACTACCTAACAAGGAAATTCAGTTAATAAAAAATAGAGATGGGGTGGGTTCAGGAGTAGGGGGGTGCAGGGTAGATGGGTGCTGGAGATTGGGGTGTGGAAGGGATGAGGTAGAGTCTGGGAGAGGCGGCGACATGGGAATCTAGAGTAGGAGAGGGGTAATATGGGGTGTTGGTTAGGTGGCAGAACTGGGCTATGAAAGCATGTGGAGGTAGGGACCGCAGCTGATTTTATGTTCTGTACAGCGCCAGGTTGTTACTGGCGCTTTATAAATGTTTAATAATAATAATAATGTAGGGTAGGTGGAGGCAGGAGGGCCATGAAGGTGCCAAGACCAGTTAAGACATTTGGCATCAACATCCAGACACCAGACAAAAAACTCCAGTCTTGCTCAGGGGAGAAGACTTCCGATTGTCAAGAGCTAGGAATAAATAGCAGGAAACGGATCGCCCCATTGTGACCGGTTGTGCAATTCTCTAACACAACTGAAGTTGGCCAATGTCAGAGAGAAGATACTGGGCTAGATGGGTCACTGGACTGACCCAGTAAGATACTTATGTTCTTAACCCCATTTCTGGGGGCAAATAGCAACCCTCGATTTCCCTGGGGCAGACAACACCTCTTGGAACATCCAGGTGTATATTCTCTAAAGTCAATATGAATTTTTAGATTTCAAATAACAGCACCATGTCCAGTGCTTAGAGACACTGGGGAAAGTTGTGTTCAAGCACTTTTTTCTTTTTATGATAATAGGATCTTAAATATACAAACACATATTGTAAAGGATCCCCGATCATGCACTTTAGAGTCTATGAACCAAATTTGCTGCTAGCTTGCAATCAGTCATCTTCCCTCTCTTGTAACGCAGACGTTCTGGGATTGGAAAGAGTAGCCCTTTAGAATCAAAGCACAAAGGAAATGATAAAGGGAAAGTTTTTGGTGAGAGCACTGTCGCTGTCCAAAAAGGAATCCGGGCCAAGCCATTTGGATTAAAACTCTCTTCTTGAGAATATACATGATTTTGTGTGTCCCCAGTCCCCTTAGCGGTCCCAGGCTTTTTAAAAAACAAGGACAGATCCTCAATATCCGAAACAACAATTTTTCCACCAATGCCATCCTAGGATACTAGTGCACACTAAAGGAAATGGTAGGTGCTTTTACACAGACAGCACCCACGGTTCTGATCCACCTCACACTGAGGCAGCCCATCCGACAAAAGGCAGGCCACCAGATGTGCAAGCATAGCAGATGCAGAGCTGACGCAGCTCCACTAGCAGTGCTCCAGAACATCCCAGAACACTGCCAGCGGAGCAGGGCACCCAAACCTAGGGCACTGCACGGAGGAGCAGCTGCGGTCCATCTACTCGCAGACAGCTGCAGCAGCTCCGCTCGTGGCCAGGGGCTGCCCTGGGCAACTCCATAGAAACGCATGCAGCCTAGAGTGGCGGCCAATCCACCTGCAGCTCTATGGTGCTGGGGAGGGGGCACCGTGCAGGGACACTGCAGGCTGCGGCAGCTGCCGGCTCCGTATAAACTCAGTGCGGGCGGGGCTGCACATGGGAGATACAGGGCTGACACTCCCCAGAGCAGGTTTGGGGATAGCCACCCCTGGGTCCATCTAAAGACACCCAGTGATTCCAAGATCAACATCACTTCCTGTAGAAGCAGAATTTCCCATCGAAGAAATGCCCCAGTCAGGACAGAACATAGACTGAGACGACTCACCTGAAGTCTGGTTTGGGGGAAGGGGGGTGGGGGAGGAGATCTTCTGCAAGTGGCCTGAGCAATGCCAGGAAATGTTCAGAACAGATAGTGGACAAAGCTGGGCCAACGTTCTGCTCCCATCCACCGAACATTTTCTACCAGCACTCAGGCAGTTTGAAAAGAGCATTACCAAGAAGGAAGTTTTCAGAGTGGGCATGGGAGTGGGAAGAGTGCTGGCCCGCTGATTCTTAAAATTTCCTTCTTGGTGGGGTTGCTGCTACTCACACCACAAGCCTTTGCAGAAGGAGGCAGAGACCAGTGGGGAACCTTGGGAGAGCTCTGAAGGGTGCCCGTAACTGGGAAGGGAGTCAGGGCCTGCCATGGTCTTGCTATGCTACTGGCTCTGGCTGTTTAGATTATATTGCTGTCTGGCCAGATCACAGCCAAAAAGGTTAAAGGGCCTAAGCAGCGATGGGGAGGGGAGTCTACATATGCTCTTAATATCAGCTTACTTTCATCTGGATCAACCCAGTGACTTCTTCCTTTCAGAATTTAAATGTACATCTCCAACCAGCATGGCAGGAGCGGTTTTGGCTGCACGCTGAAAACTCTCCGATTAAAGCCCTTACAGTAAGGCTGGTGGGACATCAGATAAGAGGTTCCTGAAGACATGCCTGCCACGCCACATAAATGTCAGCTAAGGCTGCTATCCAATTACTTCTACGCTGCAACTCAAACCACATGACCTTTTATCGCATTTCAGCCAGTGAAATCCCATCAGATCTCACAAGCTAAGTAGAGAAAGGCCAAGGCAGTAGCTGACTAATGACCCCTCCAAAAATCCCTGGGTGCTGCAGGAAAGCAGTGTTGAGCATTCAATGTGCTTCTGTCTGCATTAGCCTCAAACCAGTGCTCTAGCAGGGCATTTCATAAGCACAGGACTACAGAATGGCCATGGGTGGGGAACCACAGCCCTGGGGGCCGAATACAGACCACAGTTAACTTTTATCTGGCCCTTTTCCAGTTCCTAGATCTGGGCAACAAAAATGATCAAGGGTTTGGAATGGTTTCTGTACCAAGAGAGGCTTGATAGGTTGGGGTTTTCCAGCTTGGAAAAGAGAAGACTGGGGGGATAGGATAGAGGCTTATAAAATCTTGAGTGGTGTGGAACAAGTAGATAGGGAATGTTTATTTACCATCTCAAGTAGCACTAGAACTAGGGGACACTACATGAAACTTAACTGGTGGCAGAATTACAAACAAACAAAAAGTATTTTTTCCACTCAACACGCAGTTAAATTGTGAAATTTGTTGCCAGAGGAGGTTGTCATGGCCAGTAGTATAGCTGCATTTTTAAAGAAGGACTGGATAAGTTCTTGGAGGCTAGGTCAATTAGCAGCTATTAGCCAAACAGATTACAAGACAACTTCTCACGGTCAGGAGCAGGGAGTGATCAACAGGGAACGGATTGCCCATTGTGACTGCTGATACTTCTCCCATGCAGCCAAAATTGGCCACTGTTGGAGACAGGATGCTGGGTCTGATAGACCATTGGTCTGACTCAGTATGGCACTTCTTATGTTCTTATGCATATTGTTGTCAATATCTATTTTGAATATTTAGAGCCAGTATAGTCTAGCGGTCAAGGTGTTGTGCTTGGACCTGGGAGACCAGGATTCAAATTCTGGTTTAGCCACAAACTCACTGGATCAGTCATTCTCTCGCAGCTTCAGTGCCACCATCTGTAAAACGGAAATAATAATGATCTACCTCAGGTCAACAAGAGAATTTGTCCCAGGAGGTTAAATTAAGCTTATACCGGTCGACAAGAGTTAGGGGTCAGATTTCCATCTCCTGTACATAGACAACTTTAGAGCAACTGCAAAGTCTAAACCGAGGTGTAACAACAGGGTCAGGCCACTAATTACCATGCTAGCTTAAATTTGAAATACAACTGCAGGAAAATGGAGAATGAAACATTAAATGCATATTGACATTAGTACAGTATAACTGCAGCCGGTTATATCAAAATGTTTCTTTCCCACCAGGATATTTCATTGGCCCCACACTTTGGGTTCTAAACAGACAGACCTGGAACTGCTCTACCCCAGTGCTGCTCCGAGGGCATCTGCCGGCATCCAGCCCCACCCTGGGTCAGGTTTGCACACATTTAGCAGCCACCGCAGCCCACAATCCACCCATACAGCGCTCTCTCCCCACGCTGTAGGGTTCCAGGCGGATCACCCAATACTGTAGGCTGCCACCCACAACTCTAGGCTATTGCCCGGGGGCAACTGCTGCCCAAGAGTGGAGCTACAGTGGCTATTTGCCAAGCAGACGGACTGCAACTCCACCTTGGGCCGGTGCCCCAGGTTTGGTCGGCCTGCTCCGCTGACAGTACTCCAGGATGGTCCGGAGCACAACAAGCAGGACTGGAGCAACCTGCTCCACCTCTACTCCACCTGTAGGATCTAGTGGCCCACCTTTACACCAACGGGCCACCCGAGGGTGAGGCGGAGCAGAGGTGGGGCTGCTGTCCATCTAAAACACCCTTTGAGACAGAATATAAACTAAGGTCCCCTCATGGTTCCAGGCAGCACGCGGAAGAGACCTCTTGTTGAAGAGCCCATTGCGGACTGACACCTGCTGGGGCATTCAGCCAAAACGTCCTGGCCAGATTCAGCTTGAAGCAACTACATCATGCCTGCCTAGATTCTCCCCTGAAATCCAGTAAATGGTCTCAAAGTAATGTCAGATCAGTCACTGCCCAGTAACAGAGTTTAAAAGTGACATACTGGGTTGGACAAATGGTCCGTCTAATCCAGAATCCCGTCTCTGTCTGTGGTCAGCTTTAGTTGACTCAGGAAAAATAATGGAATTATCCATTTGCTATTATTCACTCCCAACCATGGCAAAAGGTCTCATTCTCTGACCAACATGATTAAGCCATTTATGGACATATTCTCTAAGAATTGTGTGCACACGAGCCATGGAGAGACCTGTGGGGATGTTAGAGGAGAGCCAATCATGGGAATCCATACCACAACTTACAATATTGCTAGGAGCTGCAATCCTGAATCCCCTTACCCCAGATTAGGCCTGTTAGAGTCAGTGCAATTACTTCAGAGTAAGTGGTTTCAGGACCCCCACAAGAGTGTTCAAAAATAAAAATTGGGAGGGGGGAGGAGAGGGTGTAGACCACCACCACAAAATAACACCCCCCGAGATTTACTATCCCATCCTCTTCCTGGGAGAGAATTCCCTGAGCACATGCCCAGCACACAAACATTTCAGCACCACTGCTAGATTAGCATCATGCCCTAAAGACAAAAGGAAACAAAGCGAACGCCAATGCTCATTCTTTGCCTTGGGAATTTAAGGAACAGTGATTGGATCACTCTGGATAGATTCCTCGCCTCCAGCCCTCAAGTCTCCTGCTCCCGAAATCATCTATGCCTCTTCTCCTATACTGTCTGCTATGCCTGGACTCTCTCCCTGAACACCTATGCTCTGCCCCTTCCCTACCCCCAAATCCTACCGCTTCCATCAGGCCCCCTTAGCTCTTCACCCCCATTGACAGCTCACCAATGCCTTTAACCTACACTGTCTTTATCCTTCAGAATCTCCATCCTTTCCTTGTAAGTAAGCTAAGCACATGCACCTGCAACTTCATTAATGTTTCCCTCCCCCTTAGACCTGTATACCTTATTCCCCCTATACACCTGTCCTGCATTTTGCCCAGTCTGTAGTTCTTAATTTGCCAGAGGGAGGACCCTGGGTAGCCCTGTTATTATTAATGATTAATTTATTATTAATTATTATTATTATAAGCATTTATATAGCGCCAGCGATGTGCCTGGCGCTTTACAAAGAGTAAGACAGACACGGTCCCTGCCTGACAGCTTACAATCTAAAGACAGGAGAAGGGGAGACAGGGAAGGGGGAACAGAAGGAGAGACAAGGGATGCAACATTCACGAGGATGTGAGAGCTCAGGTACATGTTCTTGGCTTGATTACAGAGAATTGGGAGTTTGCAGATAACAGGTGGGGGATAATCCTGGGTGGGGATGATTAGCAGGAGTTAGGAAGGGTGGAGTGGAAGAGGTGGGTTTCAAGGAGGGACTTGAAGGTATGGCGGGTGGGGGCCAGGCGGACGAGGGCAGGGAGGGAGTTCCAGGCGTGCGGGGCAGTGAGGGAGAAGGGACGAAGGCAGTTGGGGGAGCAGAGGAGACGTGGGAGGGTGAGGGAGGGAATGGAAGAGGAGCGAAGGGCTCGAACAGAGGTCGGAGGGAGATCAGGGCAGAGAGGTAGGGGGGAGCGAGGTTGTGAAGGGCTTTGTAGGTGAAGACGAGGAGCTTGTGCAGAATACGCTCGGGAAGAGGGAGCCAGTGGAGAGAGGAGAGGAGAGGCTGCACATGGTCAAAGCAACGGGCTAGGTGGATGATCCTGGCAGCAGAGTTTTGAACAGAGATGAGGGAAGAAAGGTGGGAGCGGGGAAGGCCAGCGAGGAGGAGGTTACAATAGTCGAGGTGTGAGATGACTAGGGTGTGAATGAGAGTTTTGGCAGAGGAGACAGACAGAAAAAGGGCAGACCTTAGCAATGTTGTGGAGGGAGAAGCGGCAGGATTTGGCCACGGAGTCAATGTAGGGTTTGAAGGTAAGGTGCAAGTCGAAGATGAAGCCCAAGCTGCGGGCTTGGGAGGATGGAGACCCCTTCAATGGTAATTGATAGGGAAGAGGGAGAGGAAGGGTTGGGAGGGAAGATCAGGAGTTCAGTTTTCGCCAGGTTCAGTTTGAGTTGGCGTTGAGACATCCAGGCGGAGATATCGGAGAGACAGTTGGTTAGACGAGCTTGAACAGCGGGGGAGAGGGAAGGAGTGGAGAGTGAGTGTCGTCAGCGTATAGGTGGTATTGGAAGCCGTGGGAGGCAATGAGTTTGCCTAGGGATTGGGTGTAAATAGAGAAGAGGAGAGGGTCAAGGACGGAGACTTGGGGAACCCCAGCCGAGAGGGGTAGGGAGGAGGAGGGGGAG
>QEPC01008951.1:937792-955422 GCA_003113815.1 Sphenodon punctatus
GGGGTGACGGTGGAGGCAATGGAGGTCAGGAGGCGAGAAGGAATGGAGTCCAGGGGGCAAGTGGAGGGATTGGAGGAGGAGAGCAGCGAGGAGATTTCCTCAAGGGAGGTGGGAGAGAAGGAGGACAGGAGAGAGGTGGTGGTGGGGGAATAGTAGGGGGAAGAGGACTTGGAAGCGGTATCCAGGCAGATCTTGTCAATCTTAGAGGTGAAAAAGAGAGCAAGATCCTGAGCGGAGAGAGAAGAGGGAGGAGGAGGAGGACAGGGGGAGGTTGAGAAGGAAGTCAAAGGTGGAAAAGAAGCGGCAAGGGTTCCGGGAGCAGGTCTCAATGTGGAAGGTATAGTACTGCTGTCTAGTGAGGGAGATAGCAGAGATGAGAGGCAGAATTTGAAGTGGAGGAAGTTGGCACGGTAGTCGGATTTGTGCCATTCTCACCAACAGAAATTGATCCAATAAAAGATATCCTCAGAACTATTTTGTCTCCATCTCTTACATTTGAAACCAACATGTCAAGCCCCGCCCCCTTGTCTCCTCTCCTGTCTCGATCCTAAACTGTAAACCTCTCAGGGCCACGACCTGTCTCTAGTCAAAGCTACTTGGAAAAAGGCACATTGCTGGTATGATTAAATAATTATAATAGTCTCACCCCATCCCCTGTCAAGTATGCAATTGAGACATGTGTGGCTATACATAGCCACGCCACAACAGGCAAACATAAAAGCAGCTAAATTTACAGGGGAGGAAAGAATTTAAGAGACACAACTGGGAATTAAGCACCTAGTCCCATTGATTTCCAATAGGATCTGGGCATTTGACTTCCCATCACGTCTTGGAAAATATCTCTAACAATGCACCAGCACTGTTGCGATATTGTTTTTTAATGTATTGCAAGATGCCTCGAGTGCTCTGGGGGGAAAAGTGAGATATAAACTGAAGTAATTATTGGGGGCTGGTGTAGCTACCATGCTGGCTTGGAAATGGGAGGCCTTGCATCCTGACCTCGCTGGGGGGGCCATAGGCAAAATCATTATCACTTGGTTCTTGTAAAATGGGGGCACTCAAAAACAGGCCTGGCTAGCCAGTCCACATCACATGGAGATTTTGTGGGTGCACAGATAACATACACACTATTATTTAGACAAAAACACCCAGAGGGTATTTCCAAGGAAGGAATGGACACTCTCATCTAGATTGTATTCTAGTTTTCTGCTTTATGGACAGAGGTCACACGAGAGTTTCTAAAAAGAAATGGGGCAATATGCCTGCTTAGTGTAAATAACCAATTTCAGCAACATACACCCAGGTTGAGAGAGGCTCTGAAAATCTTGTTTTGTTCATGGTGGTAAGAAGGCATTGAGAGAACAATGTCTTGCGGTTGAAATGGACTCACTTTGTGGCTAAACATCAAGAGGTCCTTTGTACCACGGTAAATATCATCCCAGATGCAGTGTGTCTGTGTGAATGCCCCAGTTTGATTTAAGTATTGTTTGCTGCAGAATTGCTTGGATTTATTTATTTGTTTGCTGCAGAATTGCTTGGATTTATTTATTTGTTTGTTTATTTAACAAAAATCGTCCTCTTGCATGGAAATCATACCAAGTCTCCCAGACATTTTAGCATAGCCAGCTTGGGTCCATTCTTACTACTGAATATAGACAATTAAAGACTCCTCAGTCCTGACAACTCTGCTGTGCCAGAGAACACTTTATGGAGTTCTCAGAGTTCGCGATCTTCAGTCTCTCCTTCCAACTAATCATAAGTAACATTAACATCCAGCAAACTGCTGGCTTTGTTTCAATGATTTTACAAAGTTCACAGAAATCTTTAAGGAAAGCATCTGCTTTACAAATGACAAACAAAGCTAGCTTTTTGTTGTTGTTTTTTTTTAAAAAGAAATCTGTTCAACTAAATGGCAATGTCAAAACTCTCGTCAAGTTGAATGGGTGGAGATTGTCCCCATAGGATGTGGAGGTTTCTAAGTCTGCATATCCTCTGGACTCTGTTCTCTGCTGAGGGAGACAGCTGCCCATATTTCCTCAGAATGTCCCAACACAAACAGGGGTAGGAAGCACAGGAGATTGCTAATGCAATCTTAGGCTGAATTAACAAGGCATTGTTTCCAAGTCAACAGAACTGATAATTTCCCTCTATTCAGCACTAGTCACTGTCAGACCTCACCTGGAGTATTGTGTCCAGTCTTGGGCGCCTCATTTTAAGAAGGACATTGACAAATATGGAGTGGGTTCAGAGGAGGGCAGCAAAGATGATAAAGATGTTGGAGTCTTCCTGAATCCAGGCAAGCAGGAACAACTTCCCCCAACAACAAACAACAGTTGTTCAGCAACGGAGCAAGTTGACTAGGGCACTCCTAGTCTCTCAGTCACTGAAGATGCACAAACATGGATTCAATGGCAGAAGAATGGCTGGGTAGGCACAAACTGAACTGTGCTATTTAGTTATTTAATTAGGCAAGAGGTACAGCCAACTTAACTTATTACATAGCAAGGGATAAACTGTAGTGTGGGTAGGGCCTATCTAGTAAGCAAAGATCTGGACGACAGATTGCATTAATTTATGGAGAATCTAAACTTAGATCCCAGCCCATCTGTCCCCAACTTGGCAATGGGCTACGAGTATTATACGCTCACTCCCTCAGCCTGCAAAGGCCTCTCAACGCACAGGGTTCAGCGTTGCTAATTAAGCTGTTCCCCAAGAGATGCTTTCCATCTTGGGAAAGGATACTAGAGCCATGTTTTAACAAGCACAACATGTCAGATCTGCAGTGGCTCCTGTCAGTAAAGAATCGTCATCCAGTGCGGATCTTTAGGAGACTTTATCATCACAGAATGTCAGGGGGCATTCCCACAAGTTAACATGGGACTCCTTGCCCTGGTGTATTCTTGGTTGTGAATGTTTGCATTCCCACATTTTAATTGTGCCCACATTCCCTCCCTCACTTCAAAAGTTCCCTGGGGATACTGCGGCCCACAATAGGTGTCCCATTATTAGAGGAGGGGGGGGGGGAGGGGAATCACCTCTACTCCCCTCCCCAGTAATTAAGGCTGGCTGATATGCAGCTTAATCTCACTCAATAAAGGAAATCCCCATTGTCAACCCTTACTCTTTCGGCTTACGTTTCACAGTTCACCTGCATTACACCTGGCACATCCCATCATTCTTTCACGTGTTCAAGAGTAAGGCAGAGGAAGTGCTTTCTGCCAAGCTAACCATCTCGTGTGAATGCACCGTCAGAGTTGGAAGGAACCTCAAGGATCATCTAGTCCTTGGATGCAGGATGACTACGGGGGTTTTCAAAGGAGATGCTACCCTGCATGGCCACCCAGAAGCCACGAAGCCACCCACCTGTCTGAAGGTGGAGCAGTCAGATGTGCTCTCCCAGGAGCCTCGAAGCACCCGCTCAAGGCCACTCTCAGAGCACTGCCGGAAAATCCGGAGTGCTCCATGCGGGGCAAGCCAAATAGCTCCGTGGCAACGGGCGGTCACTGAGCCCACCCACATGAGTGGAGCCAGCCAGCCACGCCGGCAAACAGGGCCACCATTCAGAGGCACGGTGTGCAGGGGAAGTGGCTGTTGCAAGTCACAAGAGCTGGCTGGGAGCACAGGGGAGCCCAGGTTCTCCAGCACTCGCACCAGGGACATCTCACTTGCAAAGGCCAGCCCGGAGTGTTTCCCCACTCCACCACGGCAGAGGGAGCGCGTAGGGGCTGCCTCTGTGGCTACGGTAGCTACACTGGGAGCCACCCGTTTGAAACCCTCCGCTCACACTCCCCCTGCATGGGTGCTCGGTAGCAGACCCGCACGGCAGCCACGGAGCCCCCGCCCATCACCTTGCTCATTTAAAGACGCCCTACAGCTACAACATCCTACAGATGGCTGTCCAGACTCTCTTTGAAAACCCCAGCAATGGAGAGTTTACAGCCTCCCTAAGTAACTTGTTCTATTACCAAACAGCTCTTACTGTTGGGAAATTTTTTCCGATATCTAGCTGAAATCTACCTTCCTGTAATATGACCCCATTATTCCTAGTCCTATCCTCCATAGCCACGCAGAACAGTTCCTTGCCATCTTCTTGGGGGCAGCCCTTTAGATATTTGAAGACTGTCTGCTATCATGTCTCCTCCTTAATCCCCTCTTCGCTAGGATAAAGATACCCAGTTCCTTCAACCTTTCCTCCTAAGACTTCCTTTCAGGCCATCTATCATCTTTGTTGCCCTCTTTTGAGCCCACTCCAATTTGTCAATGTCCTATCTAAACAAGGTCCTAGCAATATAGGCAATCTGCACCCGGTCTACGATGAGTCATGGAGGAGCGGTCTCTGTGCTAGGCCAGCAGTTCTCAAACTGGGAGGGGGAACAGAAGATATTTTGTAAAGCAAGGATGCAAGAAGGACCTTTACTGGCAAACATCTAGCTCCATACTGACTGAACTAGAGGGAGAATTTCCAAAATAATGGAGTGGCAATGGGTGGAGGAAGTCCAACAACAAGAGGGTGGGAAGGAAGTGAGGGAGTAATGTTGGGGGATGGGCCTCAGCTACCACAGACAAGCAGGCTTGCCTTCCAGGCCCTTTATCATCTGTGTTACCCTCCTCTGAATCTGCTCCACGATGCTTCTTGAAATGGGGTGCCCAAGACTGGACACAAAACTCCAGGCAAGGCCTGGCCTGACCAGTGCTGAATAAAGTTGAATTTATAGTAGAGTGGAATAGACTTTAGCAGATGGGCGAGGTCTCACCAGTGCTAAATATGTCCTAGTAACAAGCTTTGCACACACGTTTGAGCCAGACACCGGACAAAAGATGGTGGGTGAAGTTCTTAGTCACACACAAAGAGAGACCATAATTTCTGTGCATCAGGCAAGACAGCAGAATGCAGGCAGGAGAGCAGGCCCTGGAGGAAAGCGCAGAGCCTGAGTACGATCTTGGTCATTGAATGCCTTAATCACTGGTTTAATTACATAATTATGTAAAGTGCAGGACATAATGAAAATGAAGTCATTTACATAATTAAAAACAATTTTAAATTAAAAAAAATAACTATGCATGCACAAAATGGCCACTAGACCATTCTGTGCATGCATGGCCTTTTCCAAAATGGTGGTGGCAGTGTCACTGCCATTTTGGGATAGGGTAGCTGGTCTCTGCATGTGCAAAATGGCCACTGTGCACGTGCAGACTGGCTGACCTTTTCCAAAATGGCGGCGACACTGCCACTGTCATTTTGGAAAAGGCCATGGATGTGCAGAACTGTCCGGCAGCCATTTTGTCCATGCATAGTTATTTTTTATTATTGAATAGATTTTAAACCAAACCACAACATGCCTGTTGCAGTTCAGTATGGACTGATGAATGAATCCGTATAACTTCTAGGGTGGGAATTTCGGTTTTGGATAGAACCAAAATTGACTGAAAATGACTGTTTCAAGTTAATCCAAAGTTTTGGGAAGTGGGGGGTTGGTTCTGGTTTTTAAGGTTTTTTCCCCATGGATTTTGTTTTGGGTTTCTTTCATTGTGGTTTGTTCTCATCGACTTCAACGGGAGAAAAACCCAAAATTCTAAACCAAAATGAGATCTGAAATTCAGAAAGAACCAAAATTCTACCTGAAGTCCCACACCTAGTAACTGCCCATTGTAAGCAGTTATGGATTAACACAAATCCACCACGCCCATCCCTAAGAGTTAGGCAGTGGAACCTAGGAAAGCTGTGGATTCTCCATCATCACTGGAGTTAAGAAAAGGCTGGATGAGCCTACGTCTGGAATGATTTTAGGTACGGCAAAATCCTGCACCAAGTAGGGAGCTGGACTTCTTTACCCTTATGATCCCTTTCAGCTCTATGAATCTACTTGTAAATGCTGGAAACATTTTCCCTCGTCTTTCTAAAGCAATAAGAGATGGAATGACAAGCGGTGCTCGATTAGCAGACAAGGTAACATGCAAAACAGGCAGCAGTGAGGGAGGCCATTACCTTCCAGATGTTTCAGAAGGGCCCTCGTGCTGTTCCCATGGGCCGAAATGAGGATGGTCTTCCCGTTCTTCACTTCCGGCGCTATCCTGTCATTCCAATAGGGAAGGAGTCTATCAAGCACTTCTTTTAAGCTTTCAGCTTTTGGTAGCTTGTCCTGAGACACATCACAACATTTATACCGGCGGTCTCTGTAGATCTCATTATAGTACGGATGCAATTCGGTGATGGGAGGTGGGGCGACATCATAGCTTCTCCTCCAGATTTTCACTTGCTCTTCCCCGTGGTTCAATGCCATTTCGGCCCTGTTGAGGCCTATCAGCGCACCGTAGTGGCGTTCGTTCAGCCGCCAGGAGCTCTCAGTGGGAACCCATTCTTGCCCCATTTCCTCCAACACCAACCAAGCAGTCTGAATAGAGCGACTCAAAATGGACGTAAAGACCAGATCAAACTCGATGCCTAGCACCTTCAGGTGTTTCCCACAGTTCCGGGCCTCCTGGATCCCATTGCTGCTCAGCTTCTGATCCACCCAGCTGCAAAAGCGGTTCTCTTTGTTCCAGGCTCCCTCGCCATGTCTCAACAGGATCAGTTTGTGCTTGGTCATTTTGATTGCAGTCTCCTCTGCCTTATGGTTGACCTAGAGCTTAATCATAAACCATCTGCACAAACATGAAACAAGTGTGTCAAGCATTTTATGCCACAGATTGCAACAGAAAACATAGCACTTCTTGTCACCGTCAGCACAATCCTTCCTGATCTCATGGACGCCAATGGCAAAAAACCTGTTGACTTGTATAGGTTCAGGATTGCACCCTTGGAGTGCTGTGTGTCAACTGTAATAAGTGGTCATCCATCACTCCCCACCTTCTAATAAAATCCAACCCCTTGTAGATCACATCTTCCATCCAGCCTATAAAGTTTGCCAATATAGGTCATAGCTTGCATAGTAATTAAACTAGAACATTAAACTGATCCAACGTGCATAGCAACCCCCTTACACAACTCCACTCTGGCCTACTTCTCATATCCTTCACACACCAAACGCTCCATTCTCCCAGTCTCCTCCCAAAACTGCAGAGGCGGCAAGACTTACCTTCCCAAGGAATCTACTGTGCCTGGATGCCAGCCTAAGGCAATCTACTTCGGGCAACACCAAGAAGAGGCTTTGCCTCACATCTCTCGGAACAGCATACTATCATGGCACTCAGAAAGAGGCATGGGCATGTCAGAATTGGGCATAAGAGCCTCTTTATCCTCCCCCTTTCTGGCAAGGTCCTCCCCTTCCCCGAGGATCACAGTCCCCTGGGGATTGCAGTGTCCAAACAAAAGTTGCCCATGGTTAACTGACAGATGTCTTGGCTGCCCCTACTCTACTGTTATTAATCCATAACTCCCCTTATGCACTAAATGCCCTCCCTATCTCAGTCCCCCTAACTACCAATCCCTCTGCATTCAAGATTCCATGAACATTGCCATGCACACAAGAGGCGGGGGGGGGGGGGAAGAGGGGGGCGGGTGACTAGAAGGTCTGCAATTGAATTACTCATAACAAATAATTTAATAGTACTGAAAAGAGAAAAGAAATTTGGTTATATATAAATACACAAAGATCAAACTATATCAAACTGATGATTTCTTAATACTTTTTTATTTTATTTTGGGGGGGGGTTGGATTATTTTTAAGGAAGTATCAATAGTATTCCCTTTGGTGAAAGATCTATCAGTAGTAAGCATTTGTAGATTTTTATTAAGGACTTGGGAGGCTCACATAACTTTTCTTTTCATAGTTATCTTATGTAAAGTTGTTCTGATGTATAAGAAGCCCTGATTATTAATTATTATTATTAGCATTTATATAGCGCCAGCAATGTACCTGGCACTTTACAGAAAATAAGATAGACACGGTCCCTGCCCAAGAGCTTACAATCTAAAGACAGGGGGAGGGGAGACAAGGAAAGGGGAACAGAGGGAGAGACAATATTTCAATATTCGTTGAAATGTGTTGGCTGTTTTAAGACATTTAATGTGTTTAGCTTAACAATGTTGTAATTTTTGTATTTACAAGCATGGCTGATTCAGACATTCCATATGTTCGGTTTGATATAGTTCAATCTTTGCGTATTTATATACAACCAGAAGTTTTTTTCTCTTTTCAATACTATTAAAATATTTGTTGTTATTATGAATAATTCAATTGCAGACCTTTAGCCACCACAGGCCAGGAGCTACCATGACTGATTAGTGGGGGAGGACACTGGGCCTAGAAGCCCACTCAAACATTTTGTCAATAGGTGGCCCTGCCCACTTGCAGAGTGCTCTGGTGAGCTAATCAGGCTCCATCTCCCCGCTTCACCATGTTCTCATAAGCCCTTGCCTTGTCGCCTCATCCCAGCATACGGACCACCCCATTCCAGTCGCTACCCCGCTAACTCCCATGCCATGACCTTGCCCCCATTGCCCTCCACCACTTCTGCCTATGGTGGCAAAATACCTAAGGCCAGTCTTGGTACATCAAGAGAATTTTATATCCAGCATGAACCAAGGCCAATACTCTCATAACAATATTTAGGAGGGGGAGGGAATAATCCCTTAAAAATCTGTCTAATCCCATTTATTTTCAAGCCTTCATAATTACATATTGAAATTATTCTACCCACCTTATTTGTAGTAAATGCATGCAGCTGAGCTTACACAAGCCTCGGGTGCAAAGGTTGAAGATTGTGGCAAGAAAGTATTGTGGTCTCTAACAAATTCCTGTAGGAAAAATGTAGAGAAAAAAAATCCAAGACAGTGAAACCTAGCGCATAAAGAAACTACAGAGACAAAGGTTTATACCAACCTCTAAAACATGTGCCCAGCCCTACCTCCCCAGGGATTCTAGATGCCAACTAAATCTCCCTGGAATCTCCAAATCTTTTTTTGCTTTACAGAAATGAATGAGCTTCTGCCTCCCGCTGCCAAACCCTCCAAAATACCTTTTTTATACAACACTACAAACAGTGATTTTAAAATGCTACTTTAGAGACAAAGCCCCTACTCGTAAAACGTTACAGTCTAACATGCAGCCAGGGTGCGATTGTATCTAAGCCAGACACTCCCAAACTTTTTGTTTGTGACACACCATTTTGCGAGTTAAATATAAATCGTGTGACCACAAAGACACACAAAGCCTATCAAATATCAGTTGGTAGGTGACCCCCACAGCAGCTGGGTGTGGGTCCCTCCCCCCAGCACACACATGCTGCAGATGGACACACACACGAACCTCTGACCTAGAGACGTAATGGAAGTTAACCCAAGAGCATTTAGAAGGAGAAGTGGGAGGGTGTTCCAACACCAGTGAAAGAACATTAGAAAAAACAAAGCAACTATAATTAGGAGAGCTGATGTGGAGGCAGGCAAGGTGCATTAAGGATGGAGAAAAGGAGATTAGAGAGGTTAGGAAGGTGCTATAGTCCTATCCTACAAATATGGGGGGGTTGCTTTTTCAGTGTTAGCCACAGTGAAATCTATGGCGTCAGACTGGAGAATCTTGAACTTAATACTGAAGGAGAGGGGAAGTCAGCAAAGAGATGTAAGAAGGGGGAATGAGGTGGCTGGATCAGGAAAAAAGGAAGATAGATGATCTTGGGGTTTTCTATGTCACCTGGGAAGATGGCAAGAGCAAGAAGTGTTGAGCCGAAGGCCCTTTTCACACGAGATGCACTTCCCCCCCACCCCATGCCCACACAGATCTACTGCACGGGCATGAGTGGGGGGAGCCCATGTGACCGCCATAGCGGGTGGGTGGGTGTGCGTGCATGCTCCCACACGCCACCCATCACACACGCATGGAACCATCGGCCAAAACAGGAATGGCTCCGTGTGTGGAGATGGGCGGAGGTGGATGGAGATGGGTGTCCATCTATGCAACGGCCTCCCTTCCTCCCCCCCCCCACCCCCCACTGCAGCATCCACCCATCACCCCACTGTACCGCAGCCCATTTGAAAAGGGCCGATGTGGAAGGGGTTAGGATGCTAGTTACAAGTGACCAAGGAACAAATCAACATGATAGGGAGAGAAAGAAAGAAATGGATTTCAGAGACATTAGCGGAGGAATCAAAGTGGGATAAGGTAATAAGGAGAAGAGGAGCCAAGATGAAGCCTCTGAACCACACCCTTCAGGTCTCAGAAAGACGTTTCTGACCCAGCCTCTGTAAAAGTGATGCTTACTAGTGCAGAGGTGGGGAAAGTGGGGTCTCAGGAGCTGCATGCAGCTCTTGGGAACCTGTGCAGTAGCTCTTGCCAGAAGTAACTGCCTGGGCTGGGATAAGTCCATAGATTTCCCTTGGGAGCAAGAGAAGCTGAACCACCCTTTCTTCCACCAGAGCTTCATGGGGGCGGTGGGAGAAGGGACAGCATGCCCTGAACTGCTAGTACTGATGCCTGAACCCCCAGACTGCCTGGGAGCCAGAGATTTGATGGGAAGTGGGGGAGACCATGCTGCCCAATCCCCAGGATCAGGGGAAGCTATGATCGATGCAACGTGTCTAGTGGCTCTCGATGGGAACGTTACCCACCCCTGTGCTAGTGCATGGCTTCAGACAGATGGAAGCTACTGATTGCTTTCCAAAGAAGAAACCACCAACTACCTCCTTGGATTAAGTAAGCATGGGGGGGAGAAGGGGCGTCAGAGGGGAGAGCACCTGCTTGTGCACTCTCCTCTCTGTGCTGTACCAAATCCTATTAAGAGTCCTCTTACTCCCAAAAACACTGAGTACAAGGAGCGCTACGAAGACTACAGTGCAGCTTATGTACTGCAAAGTGCACCGACACCCATAGTGTAAATCCCAGCCCTAGAGAAGTAGGTCATATAATTATGCAAGAATAATAAGTATTTTGCACTTGCCGCATTTCTATACACAAATGCAGGATTTGGGATTTAAAAACAGATATACATTTATGTTGTGTATCCGTGATACAGGAGTCTGAAGACATTTGGGTCAATGATCTTGTCTCAGTGCTAACCTTAAACCTTTCCTAACCATTTACACCAATATTAAATGTGTGAAACACTAGCATATGACCCCCAATTAGCACTGGGGCACAAGCATGGAGTAGCCATTAAGTTGGTCAGGTATGTGTATGGAGAAATACAAATCTGCTGTTTCCAGCTCAACAACGTGAGCTCTCATACGACCATTCCATTGATCTTTGATGAAGAGATCCAATGTACAATAGCGTCCATCTTGTACAACTGCTCAGTTGGCTTTTCCAAATCCAAATGAAGAATTCATTATGTATTTTTATGCAGGCAAACATTTCCAATTACCTCGGACACAAATTAAGCCATGCACTCCTCAAACAAAGCTAAATGAAGGTCTCCAAATTAACGCCGCTAATTGTTCTTAAACAAGATCAGGACATGAAAGCTTGGTCATTTCCTGAATCCTAAACAACAAGGGTGAATAAAAAGATGGATACTTAATCTGATTTATCTCCTGGGGCCACAGCTAGATTCTACCGGAGGGAGATTGTATGCAGCACTTCATCCTATCTAGGTTTTAAGCGATTCATGCAACAGAGATGCCACAACTTTCCCTGGGAGACACTTCCTCAAGGGTGGGGAACTCCTGGCCCATGGGCCAAGTACCGACCCACGACAGATTTTTATTCGTCCTCTTTCTAATTCTTGGACCCAGTGCACAAATCGAGTCCCCACCCAGGAATGCTGAAGGGGTGCTCTCAGGGGGAAAGCAGAGCAGACAGCAAGTGCTCAAGGGCAGGGGCTGAATCCATGGAGTGTTTTTAAACAAGATGCTACCCCGCATGGCCATCCAGAAGCCATGCATCCAACCACCCATCTGAAGGTGGAGCGGGGAGAGACACGCTCCCATGAGCCACACAACACCTTGCTCATGGTTGTGGATGGAGCACTGCTGAGAAATCTGGAGTGCTCCATGCAAGACAAGCCCAATAGTGCCTCAGCCTATACGAACTAGGCCATGAACTGAGCCAGCCACACCAGCAGACAGGTCCCCTATGCATAGGCACTGTGGACAGGGGACACGGCCTTTGCAAGTCACGGGAACTGCCCGGGAGCACTGGGGAGCACAGGTTCCTCAGTGCTCATGCTGGGGACATGTCCATTGCAAAGGCCAGCTCAGCACCCCAAGGTCCGTGGCAGAGGGAGTGCATGATGGCTTGTCTCCATGGCTGGGGTAGCCATGCTGGGAGCCACCTGTCCCCACCCCGTCCACTCCAGCAGAATGGATGCTCCACAGCAGTGCCACTCAGCAGCCATGCCCCCCCCTCCCCCGCTTGTTTAATGACACCCCATGATACAAGTGAGCCCTCCTCTTCCTTGCTGGTGGACATGCTCCGGGTGGGGCAAGCTCCCTCAGCTCCTATCCAGCTCATGGGACTTGTAACACTTTTCAGAGGGAAAAGGTTATCCAACCCCAGCCTCGCTGATCCCAATCACAGCGTTCTCCCTGGTGCTTGCCAACTCCACCTTTCACAGCAGCATCCCATTATGACTAATACACTCCCTTCTTCCACAACAGATTCTCTCTTTTTGAAGAGGACACCCTTCAAACGTTTTATAGGTAGCTTGCATGTTTCCCACAGCTTCAATCATGTTCAGCCTCTCCTCTGCCAGACCCCCTCTACAGCCAGCTTTCCAAACAGTCTTTCCCCTTTGCCCATGCTGGCCCCAGAAGCACACACACTCTGCTCCCTCCCTCTCAAAACTGACCTCATCCAACTGGCTTTCCCTAGCTCCTCACTCCTCTAGATTGTTCACTGGTGCTTCTCCCTGTACGGACTTATCCTTCAAGATCTCCTTCCACCCTAGCCAAGGGTGTTTTAGACAAGCGCCTCCCTACCCATTTGCGCCCTATGCAGCAGTGCAACATGCGTGATGGGTGGGAAGGCACTTATCTAGGAACACCCTAAGTTAACACTTGCACCTTGAAGAACATTCTTCTCCCCCTTCTCTTAGCCATTCTAGATGCAAGCTTCTTGGGGCAGGAACCCATCTTTAATAAAAACTGTTTAGCACTGGGCACATTGCTGGTACTATATAAATACATGTCCCACCCTTCCCTTCACCAATTGCTTTCCAATTTAAGCATCACATCAGTCTGAGCTAGTAAAAATCAATCGCCATTTCACACTAATGTAATCAGGACTCGTTCATATTCCCTTAACTCCATTAACTGGCCATTTTATGCTTTCTTTCGCGCAATACTCCCACTGAAGTCAAAGGGACTTTCCTTTTGCCAGGACAGCAGGATCCTAAGTCTATTGAAGTCAATGGAAGCCAGGTCCTCATTTTCAAAAGAATCAGGATTTCAGGCTGAAATTATTCAAGATTTCTATACCACTCTTCTCCCAAAGGACTCAGGCTGGCTTACAGCATACTAAAAATCCCCCCACATTCTTGCAAAATCAAAATCCTCTTAAAATGTATTAATGTCCCCTAGAAATCCTCACCCCAGACACCATTCCCACCTGGTATGTTCAGCCTAGAGACAATTAAAGGTGTAAGCAAGGTTTCTTCCACTTTCACCCCCATTAACCCGATTCACCCACTTGTCTTCCAGGTGGCCACCAGATGTTCACCCTGGGGCCACCAATCACAGTCAGCCCAGGGAAGGCCGATGACACCATGTTGGCAAATCTGGGGAAAGGCAAGGTAACACACTGCCCCCCGGCCACCTCCTATATGTTGGGCACCCACACAGTCACCCCTGTCTGTTGGGTGCGTGGCCACTTCCGCCCATGTTCGGCACCAGAGAGTCGCAGTCAGCAGCCAAGGGCATCCGAGGAGCGACCACAACTCGGGGGGGGGGAGGTGCAGACAGACCACAGCAGGAAGGAACGCCTCTGCCTGTTAGTTGTGGTCCTGTGCTGAGCCTGCAAGTGGTGGCTGCAGGGGAGGCACAGACCGACCACAGGTTCCAACCATCTCTCCTCTTGTGTGTTAGCATCCTAAGAGGGGCTATGATATCCTGCTTGGAACAGGGGGTTGCACTAGCTTACTCTTCAGCCCCCTTCCAATCCACAATTCTATGGGTGTTTTTAGACAAGCACCTCCCCACCTATTACCTACCCGTCACCCACCCATCATGTGCGTTTGCAGGGCTGCGTTGGCACCCTACGCAGATCAGCAACATGCATGATAGGTGGGGAGGCACTTGTGTAAAAACATCCTATGCACAACAGCAGGATAGGTTGCACCTTGCAGTAAGTGTATTGTGCCAGTTTTTATAAGTGCTGAACGCCTGCCGCTCCCACAGAGATCAAATGAAATTGTGGGTTTGTTAGTGCCTACTTAACTACTTGCCTAAAATCCCTCTTGGATGGCGTACAGGATCCAGCTACCTGATAGCATCTCACAAGTTGATAAACAAGCAGACTTCCAGATGAGAGTGTGTGAGTGTTACTATAGCTGTGAAATAGTGCAAGCTATACTTAAACTGGCATCAACACTTCCCCTTAGAAGCGCCAGGCAAAATATGAACAACAATAAAATAATCATACTGTGGGAACACTGAAAGGTAGAGACAAACCAAGAGCTGCATAAGAAACTGTAACTTTCTGTTAGACGATAACCTTTGTCACTTTTATTCAGAATGGCCTTAAAATGTACTTTACTTCCTTTGTCTTCCCCCCCCCAGTTATAGTAGGCAGTTTCTTCACCATACCCCATCTACAGCTTAATCGTTAAGATTATTATTAGCAAGTATTTATATAGCACCAGCAGTGTACCTGCCACTTTACAAAGTAATGGAACAGACATGACCCCTAACCTAGGGCTTACAATCAGAGAGGCAGGGGAAACAAAGGAAGGCGAGACAAACAGAGACAAAAAGTGTAACATTCACAAAGATGGGAGGTCTCAGGTGCAGGTGCTTGGCTTGGTTACATCGAGAATGATGGCTGGCTGGTCCATGTGGTCCATGTACACAGACCTCAGGTCACAGATTAAATTAGAAAAAGCAATATAGAAACAATCCAAGATCTGTGCAGAGGGATTACTGTACCTCTGGGATACCCAAACTCAAATCCCTGCTTGGATCAGAAATGAAGATGCCCTACAGATCAGCCTAGCCGGTCAAGAAATGTGCTACACACACACACAAATCCCCACCCCCAAATTTTGGCTTAATCCAGTAATCGGAGTTCGACAATGTCAGAAGCAGCCTGTTCTAGAAAAGCAGGGAGGTTTCACAGTGTGGGGATTCTGTGAAAAGCTACAGCAGCAGCAGGCTAGATTGTACTACAGATCCTCCCAAATGTGCACTGGCAGAGTTAATGATCCCTGGATGGCAAATGCATGCTTTAATTAATACCTTATCAAAAGGAAACCTCTTTACCTGGCAGACAAACGGAGCCCCTGGGTTATAAGAGATGGTAAACGCTCAGTTCCCCCCTCTCTGCAGACAAGCCTTGCTAACAGTTGTAACAGCCTCAAACTGGCTGCTAGAGAGGGAGTGTGAGATATAACTCCTCCCACTCGCACTGGGATGGGTATGATGAGTTGTCACTCAGTTGCGTCATCAACTCTGCTCCCTATCAGGAACAACCCAGCAGTGCCCGGGGTGGGGTGGGGACAGATTGGGTGACCTAATAAGTCTGCCCCAGCTTCTCTGATGTTACGTTAGGAAGAGAGGATTCGATTGGCCGAGGGAGCAGACAAGCATAATCTACAGCCAATAGCATTTTGTTTGGTGGCTGCTAGAGGCTCAGATGGGATTTTGTTTTTAGTGACGTGCTGGGGAGTCCCTTAGTAAATCCTGGCTGCTGAACTGAGACAAGATTTAGCGAGGAAATTAAAAAACAAGGCAGCAGGCATCCTGTCTGGATATTAGTGAATCATCCCTGCCTGACATAACCTTAGACTCACTTGTGAGGAGCAAAATGTGTGCTTGGACATGGAAGGGTCCCAATCCTGCAAGCGCTTGCACACGCGTAGTTCAAGGGATCTCACACATAAGTGCTCCGGGGATTGGAACCAACACATACTCTTCAAATGACATAAATCAGAGCTGGAGTGAGGTGCCTTTTCCCTCCCAAGGGCCACATAGAGGTTGGGAACATGGGTGTACTTTTCCCCAGCTGACCGGGGAGCTTACCAAACATACAGGGCTAGCTAAGTTCATATCTGAAAGTCATTATCGATCCTTATTTTTGGTTATTTTGAGAGCTAAGCAGCTGCAGCAGGGAGGGACTGTTAAACTTCAGAAAGAGTGTCAGCAAACATATTTTCAATTTATAACCAAATACATGTTTCTTTTTTAAGTCCATCATTTTAAGCCTTCAATGGAGTTGCACGCTTCAAATATTCCAAGATCATGATCAGGCCACCAACAAAAAATATCACATGACTGATTTTTAAATCATGATTTTTTAAAATTATGAATGTCATTTTTGTTGAGGGTTTCTGAGGTTTACATTTCTCTGCAGCCATGTTTTCCTGTTCTTCTCTTCAGTCGCAAGTGTTACAAATTTACTTACAAAAAAGAGAATCATGCAGTAAACAGAGACTAACATTCCCTGCTTCCATCTAAATGCTGCTGTAATCACATCCCATAATTGGAGGAAGTCAGGCTTTATTTAAAATTAAAACAGAACCTCAGTAAAAGCAGCAGAATCTTAGAGCAGTAAAGACAGGAGTTGTTGACAGACAATTAACTTGCAGTCAGTTACATGACTCCCAGTTGCATGGGACTGTTTTCAAATATAAAAGCCTGCCCATATTGATCCAATTATAGAATCAGAGTGTTGTTGTGAGTCACAAAGATGATTATGGGTAATAACAGAGCATTCCTGCAGGATTATGATATGCTCCCATGACCCTGAACAAAACAGAGATGTGGTGGGGAGGGAAAAGATCTAACCATTTGATTCACATCATTCCATCTTGTAAAAGAACCTACTAGAAATCCTTCATGAAGGTCTCCATGAATTATCCCTTCAGAAGCAGGAATGTCACCTCTTCGGGTTTTGACTCAGGCACATTTCCCACAACCAGGAGATCAGCGCTTTTTTCTTTCCCCCGCATATTATGATGTGGGAAGAACTCCATGCGTTTATTTAGGAGTGCTTCCACTTGTTTTTAAACTGCATTTGGGGGCAGCCAAGAGCGCATTCACACATACATTAAAATACTGCTTTTCCTACAGGCAGGCAGTTAGTTAGTTTAGTTTATTCAGGGACTAGATTCCGCTATAGCTCTTATAGAGTGAAATAAAATACAATGAAATGCAATAATAAAATAAAATATAATACTAAAATAATTCTAAATACAAAAATACATCTATAGTTGCAACCAAAACCCAGTCGCAGCTAGATAACCCCAGAGTGGCAGACAGCATAAACAAACATACAGCCACAAACTTATCCCCCATGCTCCTCCTTTAAGTCATTCACTTTGTCAATCGAGTATAATCAAGCTGGAAAACCAAAGCCGGCTAGCTGGGTTATTAAATCAGAAGACCCAGATATACTGGTACTGAGTGCTCTGCCCCTGAGGCATTCCCATTAGGCCCCAAGATTAGTCTCATACGTTTAAATTGGGAATTGCCCCTACAATTTACTGTGAGTGCCTCCAGAAAATCAGGGGCTCCAGGGGTGTCTAGTTAGGTCCATGAATAAGTG
>QEPC01008951.1:955794-979139 GCA_003113815.1 Sphenodon punctatus
CCCCAGCTCCTGTCTCTCAGATTGTAAGCCCTAGGGGCAGGGACCCTGTCTATTTTATTACTTTGTAAAGTGCCAGGTACACTGCTGGCGCTATATAAATGTTTGTTAATAATAATAATAATATTTATATTTATTTATTTATTTAAAACATTTATGCCTTCCCTCAGTAACAGCTGTTTGTAGAAGTTTAAATCGGAGCTGTGTGCACAGCCTGCGCAGTCGCGGATTGGTCAGCCTAGCCAGATATTGTTCACATTTTGCCTCTCTCTTAAGCTAACTCAGGAGTGGTGCTACCTTCCAGTGCGCTACAGTTGCCAAGTCCTCTTGGAAGGCTATATCCCGAATCCTCGTCTTTACTTCTACCTCTATGGCCTTTAAACAATTTTTTCCAAAATGCGCTTAAATAAACCTATGCACTATTCACACTAGGGTTTATTTAAGCGCATTTTGAAATTGACTGCATTTAGGAGAAGCAGCATTTTAATGTACACACAGTGCCCGCTTCCCGGCTCTCTGAGAGGGGAAAGGAGCGGAGCTGAGAGGCGCTGTGTAACTGACATGCTATTGACTAGGCTAGTCAATATCATGTCAGTTACACAGCGCCTCACTTCCCAGCTCTGCTCCTCTCCCCTCTCCAGGACCAGGACCTAGAGCCAGAGACGCAAGGGCTGTGAAACTGGCATGATAGTGACTCGCCTAGTCAGTACTATGTCAGTTACACAGCGCCTTGCTTCCGCTTCCCGGAGAGGAGCCGAGCGGACACCAACATTCGGACACATCCGGTTGTTTAGAAACGCGCTCTTGTAAAGGTAGGTTTTGGCCTCTTGCCAATGCACTTAAAAAACAAACACAAGGACGGTGAAAGAAGCGCATAGAGTCTTTCACACGTCAAGGTAATATGCGGGGGGAAAGAAAAAAGCGCTGGTCTGCTGAATGTGGGAATGTGCTCTAAAAGCTACCTTTACAAGCGCGCATTTGAAATGCCCCACATAACTCCTCTTGTCAGAATGGTAGCTAGTCGGT
The DNA here is from genome assembly GCA_003113815.1 of Sphenodon punctatus. Lineage (NCBI taxonomy): Eukaryota > Metazoa > Chordata > Lepidosauria > Sphenodontia > Sphenodontidae > Sphenodon > Sphenodon punctatus. Next base: position 956,818 of record QEPC01008951.1, read on the forward strand.
ATCATGTCAGTTACACAGCGCTCCGCTTCCTCCTGGAGGAGGTGGTAATTCCAATCAGCAGGAGGTGAGGCTAAACACCTGCCTTGGAAAAAGCCATGGGGCCCATCCAGAAACTAGAGAATCTGTCAAGACCTATGGGAGGTAAGGATTTTTTGTCCACAGGCCCTGTGTCTCAGTGCCAGTTCTGGCCTCCAACAGATTCATCAACCCCCTGGACTCCATGCAGCATGGCTTCAAGGAGGCCAAGGTACCAGGTATCCCATGGTTTGGACGATTACTCATGGAAAGGATGCTACAGCCAAGCGCCGTACTGTCAGGGCTGGAGCCAGGAGAAAGCGCAGTGAGCCAGGAAGAAACAGTAGCAATATTGCTTTGTCCAGCCTCCGAAATAACAGATTGATTCCAATATAAAATAAAAGATCAAGTTTTACTCTTTTTTTTCTTTTATTTATTAAGGTCTGCTTTTCCTAAGAAATGATGTACGGACACGCTGGAACTATAACTCTGTGCAGACTTTTGTTTTGTTTTTGATATTGAACCGAGATGCTGCCGTGCCTATGTATTTGGTTTTAGCGATATGGCTTTCTGTGTTTGATTCTTCTGTATTTATTTACTCCTTTTTGTGTTTTTGTGATTGTGGTGTTTCTCCTTATGTGGGGTTTTTTGTATGAGCAATGACCTTTGGTCACGCTGCAATAAATTATTAAATTACTATTATTAAAATAAAAGATATGATACATCAGCAGGTAAAACTTCAGGTAAACACAGGGCCAGTCTGTATTTTGGACAGGGCAGACTTTCTGTCTAGGGTGACTGTCTTCTCATGGTGGCACCAAGGGGTTCATGAAAGTTGTGTGAACCCCTTACCCCCACCCACGCCATACCACCCATTGAAGGTTCCCCCAGAGGTTTTTTGAGCCTGAGCCTGGGCATCTTAGGCAGTGTAAGGGCATTTGGCAGGTGGGGATAGGGAATTGGGGGGGTTGGGCTTTTTATGCTTTTATATGTATTGTTTTTATTTGTCTTGTAAGTCATCCTGAGCCATTGGGGAAGGGTAGGGTAAAAATTGGGAAATAAATAAACAAGATTAAAAAGCTTGGCTGAGGCCATCCTCTGGACTCCTGCTCGCCATATATCAGATTGGTGGAGACCAGAAGCATCCTTGCAGTCCACCCCAGCCCTAGCCTGGATCTTCCACTGCCAAAGAGAGAAGGGTAGAGAGAGTGTGGTTGCCGTGTTGGTCCCAAATGTAAGTGATGGAGACAAAACAGGTCAGAAGCTCTCTTACTGGACCAATGCCTGCTGGTGAGATTATGCAAGTTCTTTCAGGCCACACAGGGCCCTTCTTCAGACGTATTTTTTTCTTAAGGTGTTTCATTACCAAGGGTCAACCCTGGATAAACATGTCTCACCTCAAACCCATGTCTAGAACCAAACCACAAAGTTTGCCTTTTTGAAAGGTCAAGAATGGTAGGTTAACCTTCTTTCAGGTTGGCTCCTGTGAATTTCCAATGCCAGGATGCTGCAAGAGTGAATTTGTTGTAGCGGCTTCAGGAGCCACATTGGCTCAATCTGCATCTTGTTTTGCTTTTTTTTTCTGTGAAAAGCAAAGTGATTGACTTCGAGAAACATCCCAGATGTCAGTGAAAGACTGTCAGTGGGGAGATAAGAGAGGATTATCTGAGGGGAGACAGGTTGGGTCAGGTCTAGACATGATAGTGTGTGTTGTCAAAGCAGATTGGATAATATTAATATACTAGTGCACGGTGACACCACCAGAGTATGGGCAAACAACAGTGTAGACTCCAGTTCTCAAAGTGCTGTGCTGGTGAAAGCCCTCAGGTTGACAGGCATCCAGCATTTTGCTGGACTGTGGAAATGGTGTTCTTTACCATTCCTGTACCATCCAGTTCAATACCGGACACGTAGCAACACTGCCTAGGGGCTTGAGTTACTGCACTTTAAGCATCAGGGAAAGGGGCAGAACCACACAAATGAGGAACATTGTAGGGACTCTCATACACATATGTTTCCACCCTTATTCCCCCCCCTCCCACCATCATACAGAACACTCTTTAAAGGGTACTGGTTTCTCAAAGTGAATTATAACAGCTAAAAACTAGAGCAAGCCTGAACTTTTTAATGGGTTTGTGTCACACTACAGTTGTTATTATTATTATATTATTATTATTATTATTATTATTAACCATTTCTGGTGTTTAAAGCCCTCCTCCTATAGCTTACCCTCAAAACAACCCTGTGAGGTAGGTCATCATTATTCCCATTTAAAGATAGAGAACTGAGGCAGAACTACTTGCCCAACATTGCTCAGTGAGTTAATGGCTAAGATGGAATTTGAACCCTGGCTTCCCAGATCCAAGTTCCAAAACCTTACCCATTAGGTTATATTGTCTGCCATGGACTAAAATGCACAGACACTCACATAACAACTGTTCTATCTTTGGGGGCTTCCATACACATTCCACTTAAGGAGCAAGGAAGCAGAAAGGAAAATTGGGCACTTACCTCCTGAATTTTCCTTCTACTGGGGTTCCTCCTGGACGGCCAGCCAGCACAGTAGGGTAGATCCCCGTCACTAGCAGTAGGAGGCAGACATACTATTTTTTTGTGTCCCTACTTCGGGGATCTTCCTTTCATTCCCAGTGTAATTCAGTTTTCCTTCGCGCTGTAGAACTTGTATAAATAACGTTGTTACTATTAAACAACTTAGCATATCTATTGAACAGTCCTAACTCCACTACTTATCACCTATTAGGTGACCTACACCTCTAGAGGTTATAGCTCCAGTTCAGACGTCAGTTCCCTGAGTCCTCAAAAACTTATTCTTAGAGTACTTCAACTAAAATTCCACTTCCCCAGAGTTAACTTCACTCTGGGTGGGTCTGGTCGTCCAGGAGGAACCCCAGTAGAAGGAAAATTCAGGAGGTAAGTGCCCAATTTTCCTTTCTCCCTGTGGTTCCTCCTGGATGGCCAGCCAGCACAGTAGGGACCTTCCCAAGCAGTGTCCCCCAAATGAATCCGTTGTGCTGACAGGTGGGACGTGAGGATATTCCAGACCAGGATGGTGTTCCAGCAGAACCAGGTTCTCCTAGATCACCCCCTGGAGTATCCTTCTCCTGAAGGATGCTTCTGCCGATTCTTGAAGATGGATTTTGTAATGCCTCATGAAAGAATGGACCGAAGACCACGCCGCTGCTCTGCAGATTTCCCCATATGAAGCTGCGTTTCTGAACGCCTGTGATGTAGCTGCTCCTCTTAAGGAGTGAGCAAAAATCCCACTCGGGGGTACCTTGTCCTGCACCCTATAGGCCTCCTTAATACACAGAACTATCCATTTATCTATTACCGCTTTTGACACCCTCGATTCTCTATTCTGTGGGCTGTATGCCACGAATAGAACCGAGGATCTCCTAAATGTGGCAGTGTGATCCAGGTAAATCCTCAGTGCTCTCTTTACATCTAGTTTATGCCACACTCGTTCTTGAGGATGTAAAGGGTGGGGACAGAAAGATGGTAGATTTATTTCCTGCTCTCTATGAAAAGGGGAGTTTATTTTGGGAATGAAGCTTGGATCCAACCTAAGTGTTACCGAGGATTCCTTGAACGAATATAAATTTGGTTCTGTAGATAAAGCACTGAATTCGGAGACCCTTCTGGCAGACGTGATCCCAATTAAAAAGGCTAGTTTTATAGAAAGATAGTACAGTGACACCTCCCTTAGCGGTTCAAATGGAATGGTCATTAGGGCTCTGAGGAGTAAATTTAGGTCCCACGATGGGAAACGGTGTATCACCGGGGGTGATACCACTCTAGCTGCTTTAAGAAACCTAATAATGTGTGGGCGTCTAGAGACACTTCTTCCCTTCACGGTACTAAGGACACTATTTATCACCGCTACCTGCCTTCGTAAGGTGTTCGGTTTTAGGCCCCTACTTAACCTGTCCTGAAGGAAGTCTAAAACTATCTTTACAGTGGCCTTCATTGGTCTCACCCCTTTCTTTTCACACCATCCCGCAAATTTTGCCCAAGTACTCTGATATATTCGTCTGGTCGCTGGGTGTCTGGACTGGAGCATAGTCTCCAGGACCTGCTGTGAATAGCCTAGTTTTTTCAGTGACCTCCTTTCAATCTACAGGCTGTCAGACTGAGAGATTCCAGATTTTCATGATTTATCGGGCCCTGCGACAGCATGTCCCTTCTGTACGGCAGTGTGAGATGGGGTGTTGCTGCCATTGCTAAAATGTCTGCGAACCACGGACGTCGGGGCCAGTATGGTGTCACCAGGATCACTGCTGACCGTTCCCTCTTGATTTTTGCCACTGTCCTCTGAATCATGGGGAAAGGCGGAAATGCAAACAGTAGCTCCTGGGGCCAAGCCAGGTTTAACGCATCGAACCCTGCTGCCTGTTTGTTCTGGAATCGGGAGAAGAAGATCTTTGCTTTTGCGTTGGTTGGTGAGGCAAACAGATCAACCTCCGGTCATCCGAACGCTTCTATTATCGTTCTGAACGTCTGTGGGTGCAGAGACAATTCCCCTGGGTCTATTGTCTTTTGACTGAGCCAGTCGGCTTGAGTGTTCCTTTCTCCCGGTATGTGTACTGCTCTGATGGATTCCAGTTTTGCTTCTGACCACTTCATCAGTGTTGCAGCTTGTTGTTGAAGGGCTTCCGATCATGAGCCCCCTTGGTGGTTGATGTAAGCTCTTGCCACCTTATTGTCCGTATAGATCAGAACGTGATGTCCCCGAATCCACTGAGCCAGCTTCTTTATTGCTAGGTATACTGCTCTGAGCTCTAGCCAGTTGATGTGGTGCTTTTTCTCCCATGCTAACCACTTGCCTTGCACAGATCTGTTTTGCATGTGTGCACCCCATCCGAGCAGACTTGCATCTGTGGTTATCGCTATCCTGTCGGGATTTATGATGGGAATCCCGGTTTCGAACCTTTCCTTCGCCACCCACCACCGGAAAGATGTTTTGACTGGTTGGGGCACCATTATCCACGGGTTCCCCCTTATTGTCAGTTGGTCCTGCCACGGTCTCATGAGTCTTTGGAGTGGTCTTGTGTGGAATCTTGCCCATCTCAGAATGCCTATGCATGATATCATGCTTCCCAGTAGGCTGGTAAGGTCCTTTAGTCTGTATTTCTGGTTCCTGCTGACCTGACTGATTAAGTTCTGTAATGTTTGGCGTCGTTGTTGGTTCAGGTACATCCTGAAGTTTCAAGTGTTCAAGATGACCCCCAGGTGTTCTAGCGATTGTGAAGGTTCCAGATGGCTTTTCTTGAAGTTCACTAGGAAACCGTGTTCCTAAAGAAAATGTATCACCCTGCGTACGTCTGACACGGCCTGATCGAAGTTTGGGGATCATATTATAAGATGTCCAGATAGGGGAGGATCTTGATCCCCTCTCCCCTGAGCCTTGCTATGAGGGGGATCAGCACCTTGGTGAACGTTCTGGGTGATGTGGCTAGGCCAAATGGGAGGGCCGTGTATTGCCAATGCTCGTGTACGTATAGAAACCTCAGCCATTTCCTGTGTGATGGCAATATTGGGACATGGAGGTATGCCTCCTTGAGGTCTAGTGATGTTAACCATTCATCCGGTGATAGAGTGGTTCGAATGGATTGTAGTGTCTCCATTTTGAATTTTCTTGTCTGTACGCATTTGTTTAACCTTTCAGGTTGAGTTCCGCACGCCACTCGTCTGACTTCTTCGGTACTAGGAATAAGATTGAGTATAGCCCTTGACCTTGTCCATGTGGTGGAACCTGTTCTATTGCTCTGATGTCCTTTAATCTGTGAATTTTGTCCAGCATAGCCCAATGTTTCTTGGGATTGCTGGATTTCGGTGAGATGACGAAAAAGTCTTTTGGGTAGCGGTTGAATTCGATTGAGTACCCCCTTTGCACTGTCTGTAATACCCAATGGTCTGATGTGGCTTTCTGCCACTTTCTTCCAAACCTTTATAGTCTTCCTCCTAGGGTGTGTTGGTCCGGCTGCTGTCCCAGGTAGTCACACTTCTGACTTGGCTCTGCTCGCTCCCTGAGAGTGTTTGGGCCTGTTTTCCTATCCCTTCTGTTTGTTCCAGATGAATCTGTATCTCTGCTGTCTGCCCCTCGAAGGGTAGAAGGGTTTTCTGTTGTTTCCAGATGTCTGTCGCTGGTTGAAGGGAAGAAAATTCTTCTTGGATAGCCCTACGCGTTATAGGGTCTGCTTTTTTGTTTCGTCCGCTGCCTCTGTCAGGACTTTATCCAGGCATACTCTGAATAGTTTTGCCCCCTGGAAGGGGCCCCCTACCAGAGTGTTCTTGGCCATGTGGTCACCCTTCCAGGAATGTAGCCAAAGTCGACGACGTGCTGCTACGTTGGAGGCTACGGCTCTAGCTGACCATCGTAGCATGTCCGTGGAGGAGTCTGCAATAAATGAGTGGGCTAACTGGATTCTGGTCGATAGAATCCTCGTCATCTTCGAGGATACCTTGGGATCTCTGGCCCTCTTGATCCATGTCATGAGTGCTCTGGAAAAGTAGGAAGTTACGATGGCCATTTTCATTACTGTTGATGTTTCCTCGAAATTGCGCCTGAGGTTGCACTCAATCCCCTTGTCTGTGGGGTCCCTCGGGTAGCATTCCCCTTCTGTTGGGAATACTGAGTTTCTGGCAAGCAAGGCCGCAGCTGCATCAACCTTTGGGATTGCTAGGAGTGGTTCCTTATTCTTTGACAGGGCATGCAGGGACATTTGTGTTTTATTCATGTTAAATAATTTGTTTGGCTGCTGCCATTCTTTTTTAATAATCCTCTCGTATGCTCTGTCCAGTATCATTCCCTTGTCCTTAGCTCTGGCTTGGGGAATATACTGTCTGGCCTCCTCCACTTCATCTTCCAAGGAATTCGGAGAAGCTTGATTATCCTTCTTTTGTTGCTGGTGCAGGGCTCGAGTTATTTGCTCGAAAATCTGATCCCTGTATCTGATCGGGAACTGTCTATCTGGATCCCCAGATGACTCTATATCTAGCTCCTCTCTCTCTCCTTCTATGGATGAGGTTCCTCCCTCTTCCTCTGAACTCAGATCCTCCCTGCCTTGTGCTTCCTGATCAATTTCCTCCTCCAAGGTGGCTACCCCCAGGGAGCTGTCCTTGTTGTCTCTGTGGGCTCAAGCTCTGTCAGCTCTCCCTTCCTCTGAGAAGATGGAGGCTACCTCCTCTTCTTCCTCTGCCGAGGAGGCTGGGGAGTCTAGGGGTCCCGCTGTTCTGCGCCTTTTCTGTTTGGGGTATTTTCCTTTCCCCGCCTCTTTGGAATGGTCCTTATAAGTCCTTTTCCTCTTTTTTCTGGGAGGAGATCGTTTGCGTTTGAGCTCCGCAAGTATCTCCTTGAGGACTTCCATATGGAGGTCCTGTGGCTGGGGGGTAGGGGGGGGGGGCACTTACAGTTTTGGCTTCCTGTGGCTCTGAGGTTGCTGCCGCCTTCTTCCTAGTCGCCATTGTCACCGCCTGTTGCTTTTTCTGGCTGGGCCTTGTCTCTGCTGTGAGGGCGGAGAAGCAGCCTCCTCCCTGCAGCTTGCTGGGGCCGAAAAAGAGGTGTTGGTTTTGGCGCCCATGGGAATCCCTGTCCCTGTCAGCGTAGGGCGTGAGGGCGGAGCTAGCTGGGCTCGCGCTCCGTCTGCCTCACAGTTGACCCCCCCCCCCTTCTCGAGCCGATCCTCTCTGTGATTGGCTCTTGTGCTCCCGGCTCTGTGGAGCGTAGTGAGTGTCGCTCACTCTCTTTTCTCCTTACCGCCCTCTGCCTCTCAGCATGGTGGGCGGGGCTGTTGGGGGCCCTATTTGAGCCCACCAGGATTCAGTCTGCTTGGGCGGGAACGGGAGTTTTGGGTGGGACCCCTCTCTCCGCATTCCCCCAGTGCGGAAGTGTGGGTCTTGCAGCTTCCTCCTATGCCACTGCCGAGGTTCTGCTGTCGGAAAGTGGGGGGAGGAGGGTTTCTCCGCAGCGAGTGGCCGGGCGCTGCTGTGGTCTAGCTGTCCCGGGGCTTGGGGCTGGTCCTTGCCCATCTCCGGTGAAAAGAGAGTGGGTGGAAAAAGGATCCTCCCCGCAGCGAGTTGCCAGGCCAAGCCGTGGCTAGCTGCTCCCAGGTGCCCCCATTCAGCGGGAAGGTCAGTCCCGAGGGACTTTGTAGCCAGCCCCTTGCTTGGGTGCTACGCCCGCTCTTTGGGGTCTCCCTGCCCTGAGGGAAAGGGTGACACCTGGCAATCGCTCACTGCCCCCTCCATTGGAGAGGGAGGTGAACAGTGGGAGGAATTCCTCCTCCCCTGGCACCTAGAGCTTTGTCCTGTGTGCTGCCTGTTTTCTACCTCAGGTTTCCCCTGAAGGCAGCCAGCCTGCATCCTACCTGTGTGAAGGCAGACAATCAACTGGGGATGAAAGGAAGATCCCCGAAGTAGGGACACAAAAAAATAGTATGTCTGCCTCCTACCGGTAGTGACGGGGATCTACCCTACTGTACTGGCTGGCCGTCCAGGAGGAACCACAGGGAGAAAGTCATACAACATGGAGATTTCACAGGAGCTTCCACAATGCGTAGCAGAACTATTTCTACGTGTTCACCATAATCCAGGCTGGTTGGTCCAGTATCTGGGATAACACAAAGCCAGACCCATGTTTGTAAATTCATGTGAATACACAAACGAACGTCTTGAAAGATAGCTGCAAGGCTACTGTCATACATGAAACCACCACGCAGTATCAATTCTGTGTGCTAAACTCAGCCAGTCTAATTTTCCTCTTGCATTTTCTTTTTCAATGTGCTGCAGCTCCACTGACTTAAAGATTTCAGATTTTCAGAAATCAGATTTTCACAGGAGGAAAAAACAGGCCCATTTTGTATGGCTCAAGAAAATTAAATTGGCACAGAATCAAGTTAAATTGGATTGTAAGCCCTAGGGCAGGGACCCTGTCTACTTTGTTACTTTGTAAAGTGCCAGATACACTGATGGCGCTATATAAATATTTGTTAATAATAATAAATCGCTGTAGCGTACTCTTTCACTGCTGTAAGCATGTTCACAAAAGAAAATGGCACTGATTTGAAACCAGTTTAGTGCAATCCGCATAACTGCCCTGTGTAAACACCCAGCTCCTTAGCAGAAAACATGACTATAGGCAGCCTCACAGGATCGTGTCTGTCACTGCTAACAAACACAAATAGACCTATGGGTCTCAGCTCCTCTAACAGTTCCATCTACCGTCCCCCTGGTCCTCTCTCTTCCTTTCTTTCTGACTTTGAGTCCTGGCTCACTTTCTTCCTCTCTGTTGATATCCCCACTCTCATCCTTGGTGACTTCAACATTCATGTTGATGACCCATCTCAGCCCTCAGTCTCTCGCTTCCTCTCCCTAGCCTCCTCCTTCAACCTCCACCTTTGGACCAACTCCCCCACCCATACTAATGGCCATTCTCTTGATCTTGTCCTCTCTAGAAACTGCTCTGTCGCTGATCTCTCCTTCGATCCTCATCCTATATCAGACCACTTCCTTGCCTCTTTCAACATTTCCCACTGTCCCCCCTCCTCTTCCCCTTCTCTACGCCCCTTCCGTGACCTTCAAGCTATTGATCCCCTGGACTTTGCCTCCTCTCTCTCTCCCCTTCTTCCTACAGTCTTCTCTTCCTCCTCCCCTGACTCCGCTGTCTCTGCTCTCAACGCCTCTCTCTCCTCCACACTTGACTCCCATGCCCCTCTCTCTTCCCGCCCTGCCTTCTCCCACAACCCCCGTCCTTGGCTCACCCCTAGTATCCGCCACCTCCGTTCTTGCACTCGTGCTGCTGAACGACTCTGGCGCAAATCCCATTCTCACGCTGACTTCCTTCACTTCAAATTCTGTCTCTCCACCCTTACTTCTGCTATCTCCCTTGCTAGACAACACTACTATGCCTCCCGCATTGAGTCCTGTTCTCGGGACCCTCGCCGCCTGTTCTCTACCTTTGACTCCCTCCTCAAGCCTCCCTGTCCTCCCCCTCCTTCTTCCCTTTCTGCTCAGGATCTTGCCTCCTTCTTCACCTCCAAGATAGACAAGATCCGCCTCGACATCGCTTCCCACTCCTCTCTTCCCACTCCCACCCCTCTCCCTCCTCCCCCTCCTTCTCTCATGTCCTCCTTCTCCCCTGCCTCCCTTAAGGAAATCTCCTCTCTGCTCTCCTCCTCCAACCCTTCCACTTGCCCCCTTGATCCCATTCCTTCCCGCCTCCTCACCTCCATTACTCCCACTGTCGCCCCTTCCTTCCTGCACATCATCAACCTCTCCCTCTCTACTGGCTCTTTCCCTTCTGCCTTCAAACATGCCACAGTCTCTCCTATTCTCAAAAAGTCCACTCTTGACCCCTCTGACCCTTCTAGCTATCGTCCTGTCTCACTCCTTCCTTTTGCTTCCAAGCTGCTTGAACGTGTTGTCTACTCCCGCTGCCTTGACTTCCTATCCTCCAACTCCTCCCTTGACCCCCTCCAATCTGGCTTCCGCCCCCTTCATTCTACTGAAACTGCTCTCGCTAAGATCACCAACGATCTTCTGGTGGCTAAATCTAAACGTCTCTATTCCATTCTTGTCCTCCTTGATCTCTCTGCTGCCTTCGATACTGTTGACCACTCACTCTTGCTGGATTCCCTTCACTCCCTTGGCTTTTGTGGCTCTGTCCATAACTGGTTCTCCTCCTACCTCTCTGACCGCTCCTTTAATGTGTCTCTCTCCAACTCCGCCTCCTCCTCCTTCCCCCTCTCAGTTGGTGTTCCTCAAGGCTCTGTTCTTGGCCCTCTCCTCTTCTCGATCTATACCTCATCCTTAGGCAAACTCATTGCCTCCCATGGCTTCCAATACCACCTCTATGCTGATGACACTCAACTCTATCTCTCTACTCCCTCTCTCTCTCCCTCTGTTCAAGCTCGTCTCATCAACTGTCTCTCTGACATCTCTACCTGGATGTCTCAACGTCAACTCAAACTCAACATGGCTAAAACTGAACTCCTTATCTTCCCCCCTCATCCTTCCTCTCCTTCCTCACTGTCAATAACTATTGATGGAGTCACCATCCTGCCTGTCCCCCAAGCCCGTAGCCTAGGCTTCATCTTTGACTCAGCCCTTTCTTTTAAACCCTACATTGACTCTGTTGCTAAATCCTGTCGCTTCTCCCTCCATAACATTGCTAAGATTCGCCCTTTTCTCTCTGTCTCGTCTGCCAAAACTCTTGTTCATGCTCTGGTCATCTCTCGCCTCGATTACTGTAACCTCCTTCTCACTGGCCTTCCCCGGTCTCACCTTTCTCCCCTCATCTCTGTCCAAAACTCTGCTGCCAGGGTCATCTACCTCGCCAGTCGCTTCGACCATGTGCAGCCCCTCCTCTCTTCGCTTCACTGGCTTCCCCTTCCTGAACGAATCCTGCACAAGCTCCTAGTCTTCACCTATAAAGCTCTTCACAACCTTGCTCCCCCCTACCTCTCTGCACTTATCGCCCTCCATACTCCAGCCCGTGCACTTCGCTCCTCCTCTGTCCCTTCTCTCACCCTTCCACGCCTTCCCTGCTCCCCTAAGCGCCTTCGTCCCTTCTCACTTGCTGCCCCCCATGCCTGGAACTCCCTCCCTGTCCACATCCGCCTTGCCCCCTCCCTTCATACCTTCAAATCTCTCCTTAAAACTCACCTCTTTCGCTCTGCTCTGTCTGACTCTTTATCCTGCTGAGCCACTATTCCTATACCTACGATCGGTTTACCCTTATCCTTGCCACATGGACCTGCCTGCTGTCATTCTCATCGTAACCAAGCCAAGTACGTGCACTTGAGACCTCGCATCTTCATGAATGTTAGACCCCTTGTCTCTCCCTCTGTTCCCCTTCCTATGTCTCTCCCCCAGCTCCTGTCTCTCAGATCGTAAGCCCTAGGGGCAGGGACCATGTCTATTTTATTACTTTGTAAAGTGCCAGGTACACTGCTGGCGCTATATAAATGTTTGTTAATAATAATAATAATTATATTTATATTTATTTATTTATTTAAAACATTTATGCCCTGCCCCTCCTGCCACAGGCAGCCCAGGGCGGCTAACAAAATCATTCAATAAAAAATACAATAAAACATATAAAAACATTATATAGCAAAAACAATAAAAATGGGGAGAAAAGAAAACCCATAACACCCACCACCCCATCCACCCTCACCCTTCTCCCTCACCAAATGCCTGACGGAACAGCCAGGTCTTGCAATTCCTACAAAAAACTGGGTGCCTCTGGAGAGAACTCCAGAGGCGCGGCGCGGCCACCAAGAATGCCCTGTCCTGTGTGACACACCCCCAGGACACCTGAGGGACCTCCAACAGGGTGCTCCCAGATGACCGCAGGGGCTGGTGCAGAACCCGGGGAGTGAGGCGGTCTCGCAGATAGGCAGGGCCCAGGCCATGTAAGGCTTTATAGGTCAAAATCAACACTTTGAATCGGGCCCGGAAGACTATTGGCAGTCAGTGCAGAGATCGGGGCACTGCTGTAATGTGCTTTCGGCAGCCCAGCTCCACCAGGAGCCAGGCCGCTGCATTCTGCACCAGCTGCAGCTTCCGAGCCATCACCATAGGTAGCCCTACATAGAGTTAGACTAGGGTACAGTGTGGCAAAATGCCAGTAGGAGGTGCTATACAGCTGAGCCACCCACCTCACTGTGTTTCTCCAAATCTCTGACCAGGGGTTCCCACAGCTGGCAAACCCCCCAAAACACTTAGTAGTCTGCTGCCACCACTTGAGTGTAATTCAGAGGGCGTTCACACCACTCAAGACATGTGAACCCCACAAGGTATAAACCCCACAGCTTCCCAAGAGCTCTCCTTGGTCCCGGCACTCTTTTCCCAGGGTTTCCTCCCTGCGTTGGAGGCCAAACCCCAGAGTCACCGTAGGAAGGCTTCTCTTGGTTCCAAAGCTGCTGGCTTCTAGCCAAATGAGGAGTTTTCCCCTCTCTCCTTGCCTTAGTAGTGAGGTTTGGCCACCTGGCCCAAAGGAGGCATTTAATGGTCAGCCAATAACACACACACACACACCCAGTAGGGTAAAAAGAAAACTTAGACTTTACTGATACATATAAAAAGGAATAAAAGCATAGAACTAAGGGGTGATAACCCTTTAAGCAATCAGAGTCAGTCCTGTGGATGTAGTAGCCCGTTTGGAAAGCGTCTTCCTATAACTGTAGCTGAGGTAGCTAGCAAGGTACTCACACTGGTTCTGATCAGGTCTCCATAGGGGATGGTTTTCCTATGGGGTCCAAGTACTTCTTCTGGCAAAGGCCAGAGTTACTGTTAAGCCATATAGTCCATGAGTGCCTCCAGGCAGGGAGGTCACCAGCCTAGCAGCGTTTGCTAGAGATCTCAGTCAGTGAGTCCAGAGAGAGAGAGTCACAATGCTTGTGCTGGTCCTTTTAAGGCATCCTTGACCTTCGTTCTGATTTGTCCAGGAGGGTCAGCTGTCTGAAAGCCAGCAGTCCCTCTCCTTCTGTGATTCGATCATCCCACATCACCTGTCTTAGGTGTAGAGTCTCCCCCCCCCTTAGGAATTTCAGGAATGAGGAAGTCCTGAACAGGTGCTTGTTGAGGCCTGGGCTTTGGCGGAGCCAATTTCGCAGTTTCAGCGAAAGGGGGTCAGAGGGGTCTTTGTCAGGGCAAGGGCATTTTGCCACACCAGTAGGTTACAGTAGTCTAACCGAGAGGTGATAAAAGCATGGATGATCGTGGCCAGATCCAGAACCGACACCAGGGGCTGAAGCTGCCACACCAGATCTAACTGGCGGAAGGCACTCCTCGCCACAGCCTCCACCTGGAGATCCAGGCAGAGCTGTGCATCAAGGAGCACCCCCAGGTTCCGCACCTGGGAAGTCAGTGGAGGGCAAACCCCCCCCCAACCGAGGGGGTCGCCATCTCCACTGACTTACCCACTAACATCATCTCCATCTTGTCAGGATTCATTCGCAGTCGATTAGCCCTTATCCAGTCCCCCACTGCTGCCAAACACCGGGTAAGCACTGAGACAACCGGGTCTGGGTCGGTTGAAAATGAGAGGTACAGTTGGGTCTCATCTGCATACTGATGACACCTCACTCCATACCCCCTGATCACCTCACCAAGCGGCTGCATGTACACGTTGAATAGGAGAGGGGACAGAACAGAACCCTGCGGGACCCCACATGAAAGGTCTCGGTGAGATGAAAAATCACCAAGCACCACCTGCTGAGTTCTCCCAGTCAGGAATGAATGGAACCATTCAAGAACGATCCCGCCCACCCCTGCACTGTCACCAACATCTCGTGGTCAATGGTATCAAATGCAGCCAACAGATCTAATAGGACCAAAAGAGTCAATCGACCCTTGTCTTTTTCCCAGCACAGATCATTAACCAAAGCCACAAGTGCTGTCTCAGTGCCATGCCCCAGATGAAAGCCAGACTGTGAGGGATCCAGATAACCGGCGCAGTCGAGATGCCCTTGGAGCTGCTGAGCCATTACCCATTCAATAACCTTCCCTAAAAAGGGAAGGTTAGAGACAGGTCGATAGCTGGCAGGGGAGTCAACGTCAAGCAATGGGTTCTTGAGCAGAGGCCGTACAACCACCTCCTTGAGGCAGCCCAGCACTCTGCCCTCCCGCAGGGAGGCGCTGACCACCCCGGCCATTGTCTCCTGGCAGGTCTTAAATCAGCCAGGACGGGCACGAATCTAATTCACAAGAGGTGGTTCGAACAGCCCCCAGCACCCCCACCACGTCAGCAAGTGTCACCGACTGAAACTGATCCCACATATCGTTAACAGGATGATAGGTAGTGCATGAATGCACCCTCATTATAGCCACTTACTAGTATGTCACATAGCCATCATGCAAAATAGGTCACACATGCTCGTGTAACCCACTATGACTTCATTAACTGCAGGAGTAGCAAGCAGGTTCAGTCTAGAGTGTTTTTTTTAAAAAAACTTTATATTTATACATTTGACATAAGTATCAACTTCCCTCTTAATAATAGCAGAACTCAATGTACATCAAGATACACCAAAACAGTGAGTAAAACATATGATGAGACATAAGCCCTTAATAAAACTTCAGGGATCCAGTCAGGATAGGCATAGCTCACCGTTCCCTTTGGGTTTGAAGTTTAGTGATTGCCCAAACAGCAGGCTGTGCATGATAAGGCCTCCTCTCCCTGTAGTGCTCGAGTCAGGATGATATGAACATTCAAATCAGACCTGTGAATAATAGTCTTTAAGCAGACCTCCTCCACCCTTCTAAGGTAGCTGCACTCTCTCCAGGCCAGCCTGGACTCCTCTAGATAGAACCTTCTGAGCACCACCCCGAGAGTGCTACACTGAGCATGCTCAGACCACATAAGAGACAGAGGGGTTAAGGTGCTTATACTGCCCTCTGCTGTTTAAAACTAGAAATGCTTATAAGCATAGTCCATTAAAACTGCTTCCCAGCAAGCATGAATAACACATTGGGTCTCTAGGGCTGTAATTCATCCTCAACTCTCCCATGGCCTCCTGAGCCAAACAGGAGGTTTCTCAGATAGCTTCAGGCCCTTGCTCCACTTACCTCCCACAAATGTCTTGACTTAAAATGGTGGTTTCTACAGCCTCAATAAGCCATAGACCAGAAGATGGTGCCTGTCCAGGAGCCAAGAAGTCATGATGCAGCATGCTGCTGGCAGATAGTCCTCCATGAAATGGTATCCACATTGGTAATTGACTAGGGGTGGGACTTCCGGATCTTCCGGTATCCGATACTGCCGGTACACCAAATATCCGGGTAATTTACCGGATTCCCCCTGTACCAGATTTTTTACATTGCAGCCATTCAAATGAATGGCCGCAATGTAAAAAAAAACACCAAAAACCCCCAAACACTTTCCATCCCCGAGTCCAGGCTGCGCGGGTGGAAGAGGGGACAGCCCCCCCCACCCTTCCCAGCCTGGATTTTAAAAAAAATTCCACTAAGTCCCCTAGTGCGCTGGGCTCCGGGCCGCCACCGGCGACCCAGAGCTAGCACCAGTCAGCAGCAGGTAAGAAGTAGTACTGGTACTGTACTGATCCCTGGGGTGGGGGTGGTTTAACACACACCCCACCCCAGGGATCATCACCCTACCTCCCCACCCAGGGACCGCCTACCTTGAGCTCCAGGCGGCGGCGGTCCGGAAGCTTCAGTGCTGGCTGTGGCTGCTGGCTTCAGCACGCTACTAGGCCTTCCGGGGAACTTCCGGAAGTTCCCCGGAAGGCCTAGTAGCGTGCTGAAGCCGGCAGCCACAGCCAGCGCTGAAGCCTCCGTACCGCCGCCGCCGCCGCTGCCCGGAGCTCAAGGTAGGCGATTCCTGGGTGGGGAGGTAGGGTGATCCCTGGGGTGGGGGGTGTTAAACCAGCCCCACCCCAGGGATCAGTACAGTACCGGTACTTACCTGCTGCTGGCTGGTGCTGGCTCTGGGTCACCAGCGGCGGCCCGGAGCCCGGCGTACTAGGGGACTTAGGGGAATTTATTTTTAAATCCAGGCTGGGCAGGGCGGGTGGGGGGTGTCCCCCCTTCTACCCGCACAGTCTGGGAGGGGGAGGGGGAGGTTTTTGGTTTTTTCCATTGATTTCAATGAGGACACAGTTCCCCATTGAAATCAATGGAAAAGATCGGGTACCGGTAAACCGGTAGTAATCCAGTAAACCGGGGTTTTTAAATCTGGAAACCGGTAAAACCGGTACCCGGTATTTGCCCTGGTGTCCCACCCCTACAGAACATGGCGGCTGCCCTGAGGGCCTTTGAGCAGCAAGAGGGAATGAGACAGTGGGTAAATAATGCCCTCTCTGCCACTTTCTTAGATCACATTCACACCTGCGGGGTGCAGATTTTGGCTCCTGCAAGCCAAAATGTGCACAAAGTTCGGCCGGTGTAAAAGCCCCCCCCTGCTTTGAAGTATCTGTCTATCAAAATAAGGCCCAACAGACTCAACCTCCTGTGGCTACTGTGATCCTAGAAAGCACCTCTACAAATAGGGGTTGTTGCATGTGGTCTGGTCCTACTGCCACCTGCAACTGGCTAGATTTTACCTCAGCCTGACAGATATCCCCAGCCACAATGAACTATATACATTTAATCTTGATTATTGCAATGTATTATATTCAAAATGAAGCTACCACACTAGAGCGGGTCAAACCAATTCTTGTTTGGGTGGTTTTTGAACAAAAATTACTTTATCAAATTGAAAGGTTTAGGAAAATAGACACTTACTTGACTTACTTTTCTCGAAATTTAAGTTTTTGACTCTTAAATTTTCAGCATGTCTAAAAATTATTACTTTTTATGCTCTGCTGTCATCCAGTACTACCTGCAAACAACCCTCACGGCAGATAGCACATTACTTAGCCCATACTACACAAAGGATGCTGCAGACAGTCAAAATATGTATTTTCCTGAAATGTTTTTTTAAAAGAGTGCAGATTTTATAACAGAAATAGGATGCGAACCTTTAATTGGAAGCTGAAAGCTTCTTGTATTTTATTTAGTGCTCTCCAGTTTTTAAATCTTTTCGAAATTCTAGTCTTTTCCCATTTTCACACATAATACACATATTTCTAGGTCACACTATTTCCAGTTCCCACATGATGTAAGTCACATTAGCAAAAGCAGTCAGTTGTTTCTACAGCCACTAGAGGTCAGCACATACCATCGACAATAGCATGATGAGTAATATGGTCCTTTAGGCCACTTTCACACATATCCCTCTCCCCCCACTCCCGTGTGCATATTCTGGCTGCGGGGGGGAATGCACAGCCAGGATATGTGAAAGCCCCCCTGCGCAGCTTTGCCGGCAGACACGCACAGGGATACAGAGCAGGAATCGGGCTCTGCATCCCTGGATGTGTCTGCCGGCAAAGCCATGTTGGGGTGGGGAGGGGGGGCTTTCAGACCGGCCGATCCCCGCACATATTCTGGCTGCTCATTCCCTCCCACAGCCGGAATATGCNTGTTTGAAAGTGGTCTTAGACCTGTGAGGAAATTATCACACACACACCCTCTTATTTTTGAAAGTATGAAAGGGTTATTTCACAGGATACACCAGTGAAATTCTTTAACCCTAAAAAAGCTACACCAGAAAGCAAGGTTTAACTATGGATCTAAATTCATCCCCTGCATTTCTTGTAATGTGTGAAGGGAGGGACTAATCTGTAGCTCAGTCAGCTTTAATTGCTGCAAGAGGTAGCTTCCCCCTCACAAATCTCAGGAGTGCAGATTCACAACCTGGGTACTGACCATTTTCCAGGAAAGGAACACATGTGAACCCTTGTAGTGGAAGGAAACTCAGTCACACAAACTGGCAGACCTGTCTGTCCCTGCTGGAGCTGCTGTCAATAGAGTGCTCCTGGCCTTTTAGCAGCACCCTAGTCAAGAAGAGGATGGAGATGCTGCTGGTTGACCAGGAGAGCCCTTCCCCCCAGAGAGCTTCCAGGCAAGATGGACTGATTTGACCAGCCTGGAGTGTTGAAGGAAGTGTTATAGCTGGGCCTTGAACCCTTGCCCTTGGGGTTTGCCTGAGGCGCTTGCTGCCTCCTGCACCACTGGGGGGTTGCTGCAGAGGGGTAACTTCCCTCCCTGCCTTGTTATTCCCTCTCCTCCTTCCAGCTCTGCGTCCCGCTCGCACCTGGTAGAGGGCGTGGACCCACCTGCCACAGCCTGATTGGCTCCTTGTAGTATTTAAGGCTGCTGAGGGCTGTGGCACTTCAGGTCATCTCTCCATGACCCTTGTTTAGCTCATGCCCCTTGCTCTACTGGCTGTTTCCTGCTTGCACTTCGTTTGAGGCTGTGTTGTGTTCCTAGTGTGTTATACCTTTCCCCCTCCCCATGTGTTGACACCTGCCGTGTTTGTGTTTGTTTGTGTGTGGGTGTTGGGGCATTTCTTGCCCAGCTCCCTTCCCCTTTGTTTGTCTGCATGGGGTTTAGGTTGATTAGTCCTTACTCACACCCTGCCCTGTGTCTATGTTGATGTGTCCCTTGGATCCCTTGAAACCCCCACAGCGTAGGGTGCTTTTTGCTTCTCTGTTTGTTGGCTGGGAACGCCCTGTTCTGTTTGTCTCCTGCCTCTCTTTATAATCTTGCTACTCCCCTCCCCTTTGGGCACTGTTCCCACACAAGCCTGTTCCCTGACCCTCCAGCCCTACGTTGCTGGTTCTCTAGCCCCTCAGCTGTCCTGTGGACTTGAGCTCCCCTTGCCCCAGGCGGGCTCCCTGTTTCCAGCTCCCCATTCCTTGCCCTTGGTTCCTCACTCCCTGCCTCTAGTTCCCCATTCCCTGTCTCAGGTTCCCTACTCCTGGTTCCTGATTTCCCTCTCCCCAATTCCCTGCCCCTTGACCTCGATGATGAGCCATATGCTTTTAGGCCAGCCTGTCTGGCACTTATGCTGAGCACTTACTCTCCTTGGTATCGGAGAGTGGCTGAGAGGTTCCCTTGTTACCCCCTTGCCTCCTTCTCTCCTTTTTCTCTGCCTACCTATCTTTTCCTTCTCCCCCTCGTCCCCGCCTACCTACCTACCCTTCCTTCCTCCCCCTCCTAGGCTCCGGCCACTGGAGCCTGACAGGAAGAGGTTCTGCTCCACAATGAACAGTGGATCGATCAGGAGGCATGGAAAGGTCTGGGAAATACAGGAGGGAGGGGTGGATCAACGGGGCACAAATCCATGATCTGAGCCCTCTTTTTCTTGAGTGCACTCCCTAAGCACCCCTACTCCCAACTGCAGCCCTCAGAGCTTGCACTGATTTTCAAAGTGGTTCCCAAGAGGGAAAAGGTTTCCCACCCCTGCTTTATTTATGTATTCATTTATTTCAATTTATAGCCCGCTCTTTACCTGAGGTTCAGAGTGTGAATAACAAGCA
Source organism: Sphenodon punctatus (assembly GCA_003113815.1). Classification (NCBI taxonomy): domain Eukaryota; kingdom Metazoa; phylum Chordata; class Lepidosauria; order Sphenodontia; family Sphenodontidae; genus Sphenodon; species Sphenodon punctatus. The sequence goes on from QEPC01008951.1 coordinate 976,737, forward strand.
TACAAGGCCCTTTTCTAACAGGCGCGGGTGTGACAGGGGGATGGGTGGTGGCGCGGTGGGTGGGCAGTGTGTGGAGGTGTGTTCCCATGGACACCCACCCACCTCCACCCATCTCCACGCAGAGAGCATTGGGCACTGGCACCCGTTGCTCCATTCATCATTCATTTCATTTCATGCATGGGTGATGGGTGGAGATGGGTGATGGGTGGAGGTCGGTGGAGCGCGAGAGCACACACACACCCCAACCCACCACCCATGACGTTCCCGCAGGTGCCTAAAATTCCCCCCTGCACCCGCCATGGCGTTCGCATGGGTGCCCCCTCCCCTCACTACACATGTGTGCAAGGGGTGGGGTGTGCGTATGTAAACGGCCATAAAAACATGCATAAAATAAAACCTTTTAAAACCCAAACTATATATATATATATAAGTTAAATGCCCCATTTAAAACAGCATCTCAGACCCTATCCTCACTGGATAAAAGTTTGGCCAAACAAATACGTCTTTTATTGCCTCCAGAAAATGCTGAGGCTCAGGCTTTCACAAACATCCAAAGGAAGGGACTTCCAAAGCCAAGAAGCAGCCACAAGAATGCTTCTCTGCACTCACATGTCATGGGGACCTGGTGGAATGATGGAACTCGCAAGAGAGAGAGCCATCTCAGCCTTCCATAACAGGTGGTCCAAACCTTTTTAAAGGCTAGGTGACAAAGTAGGCAGCGGCCCCTTTAAGAAGCCTGCGTGTCATTATGGACCCGTCCCTTTTAAGAGCTGAATAGCCATCAAGTTCCAGTAGCTTGGCAGAGTTATCACGCACTTAATTTGTGGAATTTGTTGCCACCCTAGGTTTAAACAAGAAGTGATTAAGTTCTTGGAGGATACATCCATTAATTACTATTAGCCTAGTAGACTGGGTGATGTAACCTCTGATTGTCAGTAGCTGGGAGTAAACCACTAGGAATGGATCACTCCATTAAAACCTGTTGGGTATTTCTCTGAAGTGACGAAGAAGGGCAACTGTCAGAGAAAGGATGCTGGGCTTGACGAACCATTGGTCTGAACCAGTATGGCACTTCTTATGTTCTATTCTTGGAAACAATCTGGGGTAATAATTAATAATACCCTGTTGCTCATTAGAGCTTTTGGCGGCCTTTGCTATAGTTGATCATGGGGTGTTGTTGAGATGGCTGCATGACCTGGCAGGGGTTCACAGGACCACACTTGTGTGCTTCCATTCCTTCCTGCTCAGGAGGTCCCAGCCGGTGGCCGAGCTGTGGCTTGTCGTCCCTTCAGGAGCTCCTCCGTGGGGTCCTGCTGGCTTCTGTCTACTTTCCCCTCCTGTTCAATATGTATCTGAGGCCACTGGGAGAGATCACACAGAGTGAAGTTTATTCAGTATATTGATAACACCCAACTCTATCTCTCTTTCTCATCTGATCCAGGTCCTGCAGTCTTGGTGCTTATGCAGCATCTGATTGCCACTAGGGACTGGATGCAGGCGAGCTAATTTGAATCTGAATCCAAATAAGACAGGTGACGATGGTTGGCCAGCCCTCTGACTTAGGAGGACATAGGAACAGCTTTCATTGATGGGATCCAGCTTCCTCTGACCACTCAGGTTCACAGTCTTTGAGTGCTCTTGGATCCATTGCTGTGCCTGGATCCTCAGCTTGTAGCAGTGGCCAGGAGCGCTATGCCAGTTCCACCTGGTGCAAAGTCTATGACCTTTCTCAGATTTGAACCTGGCCACCATTCTCCATGCCTTTATAAAAGTAAGACTAGACTACTGCAGTGCATTCTATATGGGGCTGCCCTTGATGCCTGTTTGGAAGCTGCAGCTGATGCAGAATGCGGCAAACCCCCCTCTGTCAGGTGTGGGTCGCCGGGATCACATTGCGGTGGTGCTACAAAGTCTGCACTGGCTAATAGCTTTGGGGGGAAATTCAAGGTGCTGATGACCTATAAAACTCTAAATGAACTGGGCCCAGCATATCTAAAACACCGGCACTTCTCTTATGTCCCAGCGTGGCCTCTGAACTCAGTCAGAAGCACTCCCTTGCAGGAACCATCTGCCTACTATCGTTTGCACAGTAAGAGCATGAAGAGAGGCATTATCAGTGGCTGCCCCACAATTATGGAACTCCCTTCCTTTAAAGGTTCATGTAAGCCCAAGGCTACTTATCTCCGCTCTTCCTCTGTCCCCTCCCTCACTCTCCCTCGTTTCTCCTGCTCGCCCAACCGCCTTTGTCCCTTCTCCCTCGCTGCCCCACATGCCTGGAACTCCCTCCCTGCCAACATCCACCTTGCCTCCTCCCTCCGCTCCTTCAAATCCCTCCTCAAGACCCACCTTTTCCATGCTGCCTTTCCCAATGCCCTCTAGTCTTTCCCCTTGCTCTTACTGTCA
>QEPC01008951.1:1001431-1016962 GCA_003113815.1 Sphenodon punctatus
GGGGGAGGACAAGGTCTTTGGTATTTCCAGCTGGCCTGTGGTGTTTGTTTTTAATTATTCATTATACTGCTGTGTATTTTGTTGCCTTGCTTGGACCATTGTGGTCTGTGCCAACAAATGTGCCATCTTTCTATGTCCTGTGCCAAAAAGAGCTTCTGTTCCCAGTCTCTTGGGGGTGGCTGGTGGGGAACAGGGGTAGAAAATCTGGTCGCTGTCATTCTTTTTTAATGCAGCTTTTTTCCAGGTTTCTTCTTTGGGGGAGGGGGGGGATTCCTGTACAGTGCAATAGCAATGTATAATCTGCCATTCTACTTTACTTGGAAATGCACGCTGCAGCTATTTTGTTGTGGCCCTGAGGTTTTGTATATGTTAAATATTTGATCCGGTTTTGGAATAATTTTGCAGGCACTTGCACTAGTTAGTACAAGCTCAGCCTACACTGGAGAAGCCCCACCCTAGAACTCTGCCAGGAATAAGGTTGCTTTACTGTCCCACCAAGCTCAAAACCCACCAGGCGCCACTGGGTGGTGGCATCAGGAGGGGCGAGCGAGGAAGAACCGGCAGCCAGGAAAAGAGCTGGTGGGGCCAGCTGCCCGCTCCTCTGCCCTCCCACCGCAAGTGAGGGGGCCGGCCCTGCCTATGCCCCCAGGGCAGGGCCCGGGTGCAAATGCGCCCCCCGTAGCTAGGCCACTGGGGGAGAGAGAAGGACTCCACCGGCAGAGCCAGCAGCAGGGTCCATAGCAGCTCTCTCCCGGCCTGCCCATGCTGTGTGTGTGCCGCCCCCCCAGCCGGGCAGCCCCCATTCAAATGACGCTCTGCTTTTCCCGGGAACGTCTGCTGCTGCTGCTCCCGCCGCCGGCTGTCGGGGCGGGGCCTGCCCTTATTAAAGCGGCCGCCTGGCAGGTGACCGCTGCTTTTTCTTCGGTTTCGCGCAGCGTAACAGGCACCATGGCTGCTTATGTAGAGCTCAACACCAAGGCAAAGATGCCCATCTTGGGGCTGGGCACCTGGAAGGTAGGGAGGCTGGAAGGGGGGCATCCCCTTTTTTGTCCTGCTACTAGTTGCTGGTTTGTTTATTTATTTACTTATTTATCTCTCCTCCCTTAACAAAGTTGTCAGTTGTGCCTGTAAAAACCCGCCTCCCTCCTCCCTGTACGCGCGGCTTCCTGCCTCTTGCAACAGGCCTCTCGGAGCCCGGTCTTTAGGCGCTTGCCAATTTCCATCCTCCGTACCAAGACCTGCCCAGCGGCCCCTTCTCTCGTTCGGCGATTGTAGCCAGCGGCTGGATGGGATGTAACTTGTGGGATCCGCTTCTTGGCCGGTGCCTGAAATCCTGCTGGGAGTTATGTAACATCCAGACTGCCCTGCTGCGTGTAGTATTTCTATGCGCGGTGAAAGCGAGGCGGGTTGGCGGCCGCTGCAAAAATAACAGGGGCGCTAAAGGCTGATCTATTTTATAGGCTGGGGTGGAAGCAAAGGGTGGGAGGATAAAGTAGTTTCCCTTTATATCAGTGGTTGTACTACCCTGCCCCCCCCCCTTTGCTTCCCCCCCCCCCCCCCCAGCCTATAAAATAGATCGGTATTTGCAGCGGCCGCCAATCCACCTCGCTTTCACCGCGCATAGAAATAGTACACGCAGCAGGGCAGTATGGATGTTACATAACTCCCAGCAGGATTTCAGGCACCGGGACAAGGAGCGTAGGAGATCCCAACCGTTCCATCTCGTCCCCGCCAAGTTAAATAGTAGGGGACCGAGGACAACTTTGTCAAGGCGCGAGAACTTTACGAATCCAATTTGCTAATCCCTGATCTTGCATTTTATCATTTCTCTCCAGATGGGGGTGGAAATTGTTCAAACCAGATTAGGTTTCAAAAGTCTCACTTCTGCATGGTTTAGGTTTCCAGCACTGTAATACAGTTTCAAAAGTCTCACTTCTGCATGGTTTAGGTTTCCAGCAGTGCAATAAAAAAAAATTCGCTTAAAAGCTTTACTAAAAAGCAGATAACGTTCCAGTGGTCCCAACAAGTTTCTGTAAATGGTGATTGTTTTTGAAAAATCTCAGTTTGGGGAGAAAGGAACAGAAATAAGCATCTACATTCCTGGTTGGAGATAACGGTGGGAAATATTATGCATCAATTCTCCAAAAACTTCATTATGATCATTCTTAACTCATCACTCTGCACAGAAGCTTCTGTACAGAGTGATGAGTTAAGAATGATCATAATCAAGTTTTTGGAGAATTGATGCATAATATTTCCCACCGTTATCTCCAACCAGGAATGTAGATGTTTATTTCTGTGTGTGACAGACACAGACACACCTAGAGGAAACCGAGTTGAAGGGGGCGGTGGGCTGACTATGGGTATGAGGGGGCGAAGGTGGGAAAAGAAGTCAGGAGTGCTGGAATGCAAGAGGGTTGGGAATGGAACTGGGAATGGGCGTGGGAGGCACTGATAAGGGATGAAAGTAGGAAGGGGTCTGGGACAAGAATGCATCTTGGGGGGGCACTAGAAAGGGGTGGAAGTAGACATGGGTCAGGGGCACTGGTGACGGGGAGGAGGTATGAATGGAACTGGGAAGACATCCGGGGGCACTGCCAAAGAAGTGGGGGTAGGAGGTGTCCAGGGGGACACTAGTCTGGAGTGCTGGCAAGGGGGTAGGATGGCGGGAGGGGCCTCTGGCACAAGGGCCAAATGTGACCCACCCACCCCCCTTGGCAAGTTTTTATATGGCCCCTTTCCCAGTCCTGAATCTGGCCCCTGGATCCAGTTTTCTTCTGATCCCCAAACTCTGAAAAATTGAGCTCAGAATCAAGGAGCAAATGTGAGGGCATGTGCACAAGAATAAGGGAACGATCCCAGGCACAGATCTATGATGGGGTCGCCTATTCCTGAATGCACCTCTGCGGAGCAAGCTGCCCAAACCCTGGGGTATCAGCCCATGACATAGCTGTGGTCTGTCTGCTCAGCAGATGGCCTCTGCAGCTTCACTTCAGGCCGGGGGTTGCCCTGGGCAACACCATAGAGCTGCAGGCAGCAGCCTAGAGCGTCGAGGTGATCTGCTCGCAGCTCTGTGGCGTGTGGGAGAGGGCGCTGTGCAGATGGACCGCCGGTTATTGCAGACCCAGGCAGGGCTGCACGTGGGAGAGCTGGCCACCCTTGGAGCAGGTCTGGGGGTGGTCTGTATAAAAACACCCCTTAACTCAATCCCCCTATGAGTCAACATTACAATGGGAAATGCCCTCCTGTACTGTGACTAGTATTGCATAAGACACTACAGTAAAATGCACTAGCTGACTTGCCAGAGTCCAAATGACTTAACCAAAGCAAGGAAATGTTCAGCTCTTCATCTGAGATTAGGGTTGAGTTGGATACAGATGTTCAGCTCAGCAGTGACATGCAATTAAACTTCAGACCAAAGAAAATCAAGTTGCACTTATGATTCTACTTAATTTATTCATTTTACTCTTTTTATACCCCACCCCCTTCTGCTCAAGAAGCTTGTATGAGAAGCCCAGATATTTCATCAAAGGAAAAGCTTTAATGAATGTGTGTGGCGAGGGATGAATGATGGTAATGGTTTTGACTGCTAACAACCGAGAAATTGATTGAACACATTCTGTACTTAGTCTCCACCAGGAAAAGTAGCAGATGCTGTGAAAAAGGCCATTGATGTTGGATACCGGCACTTTGACTGTGCCCTCGTGTACGAGAATGAAAACGAAGTGGGGAATGGAATCCAGCAGAAAATCAAGGAAGGGGTTGTGAAGCGGTAGGACCTCTTTGTTGTCAGCAAGGTATGGCTCTGGTTGAAAGATCCAGATCATGGGACATCAAGGGAACATCTCCCATCTAACCACTCCTGAGATTTCAGAGGGAAACTGATGCAGGCAATCTTCCCCATACTAGTGTCCTATCCTACTTTCTACACTTGCTTTTTTGAGGTATAAAAGTACAGAAGGAAAAGAGCATAACAGATATGATACTGTTTATAAAGTATGTCACACTTTTTTTGCCACTCCCTTCCAAAATTTGTCACACCAACCATGTCCCCCCCCCCCCCCCCCAAAAAAAAAAAAACCTGTAGAAATCTAATTGAAAAACAAGTCGCAAGAAATCCTCCGGTACTTTCCAAAATTACCCATGCTATTGTCGTCTTTTCATTTTCCACTGCCCTCTCTGGCCCGTATCTAGAGCCTTGAGTCCCTTTTACATCCCCCCAAATTTTAGGGATTCAAGCTAGAGTGGAAGTCCAAGCTTGTGTGTGTAGTAGGGAAAACCTAGGAACAAAACAAAGTCAACAGGTGCAGGAAATAATTGGAATAGTTTGTGACCAATACTCCCACCCCATCACACCTTTGCTAATCCCTCCTCCTTGCATGACATACTCATGCCTGGTTTGGATCTTCTCTGGTACACTACTAGCAGTGATAGCAGTAACGCCGCTTGCTTTTTCAGAGTGAGAACAACTCTTCCCATTTCCTGTGCTGACTCATACAGACTAGATGTTTAAGAGGTCATGTTCAGATCTGCAAATGCTCAATGCCCAAAATCAAGACCCGGTCTTCAGAAGAGCACAGCTCCCGTTTAGGCACCAAAATGTAAAAGCTAGATTTCCAGCAGTACTTGTCAGCCTGGGTTCACAGAAATTGAACTCTTCTGAAAATCTAGTCCCTGACTTTTGGTACCAAGCCAAGGAAGCCTTGACTGTAATAAAAAATAGTTGTTTGGACTTACTAATCGTTTTTATGGCAGCACTTCACAGGCACAGATTTTTGGAGACGGGTCCCTGCCTAGTGGGCTTACAATTTAAAATGGACATGTATGAGGGGAACACACAGGGAAAGAGATGCACGCATTGCCATTTTACAGATGCGGAACTGAAGCTGAGACATGCCCACCATGAGTTGATTGGCTAGGGTGAGATTTGAACCTTGGTCTCCCAGGTCCAAGTCCAGCACCTTATCCACTACACCACACTGGCTCTCAAACTGCCTCCTGTATCCAGTGCCAGGTTGAGAATGGAGGAAATGCTGTGACTTCATATTTAACTTCCCTCTGTGTCCTCTGCTAGAAAGAGGACAGATACCACGTTCACACCTGACTGTGACGACTTCCGTGAGGCAAAGACGTGGTGGGAGGAGCCGGATGTTGGAAGTACTGCCGGTGCAAATGGGGTTCAGCTGTGACTTGCAAATGACAGGGCTCAAAATCCAGCCATGTCATTCGCGAGCGAAGTCACGGCAGAACCCTGTTCTCACCGGCAGTACTTCCGACATCTGGCTCCTCCCCCTGCTGCATCTTTGCCTCGCGCGAGTTGCTGCTATCAAGTGTGAATGCAGCCAGAGTCGTGGGTAGCTGAATCTGAGACTCTCAGAAGCCACAAGATGTTTCTTGAATGTGTGATTAAAACTATTCTGCTAGCTTTAAGCTCTTATTGGAAGCCTTCCAGAAACAATGTTAGGAAGAGTCTTTTCATTTAAAAATAATCAGAACCGTTGTTACACAGGCTCTGGTTCTGAAATTAAGCCGCCAAATTGGTGGCGATTTCCTCTTGTCATATTGGCAGTCTTGACTGTTTTGCAACTAGCATACTGCATGCAGAAGGTTCTCTCCTCTCCTTACTTTGGGACAGTGCTAGACAGAAGCTTTATTAACCTGCAGTCTTAGGCTGCATTCTCACCTGCGGTGGCGGGAGGGGCGAGGGAAGACGCTGCAGCACGGAGGAGCTGGCTGACAGGAGAAGAGCTGGGGCGGACGGGGATCTGCCGTGGCTTCTCTAGCGCATGTCTGGGTGCGAAATCCTGCCCTGACGTGCGAGAGAAGCCGCAGCAGATCCCCATTTACACTGGCTCTTTTCCTGGCCGCCAGCTCCTCCACGCTGCCGCGTCTCCCTCGCCCCTTCCGCTGCCGCCACCGCTGCTGCAGGTGAGAATGCAGCCTAAGTTTCTCTGTAAGTATTCTGTCTAAGTTGCAGTAACTGGTGTCCTTAATTTGCTACAACCCAGTGTTAGCCAAGGGGAGCAGTTGCTAAATTTATTGGCATCTAGTAATCTTCCCTCATACTTCTTACAAAACAGCAGCTGTATGCAAGGTCATAGTCTTAGGCCCTGTAGGTATAACATGCCTTTGCCATAATCAGGCGACTACATTTACAGCTCTGTCAGGGATTTGCTTTGTGAGGTAACTGCTCTGCTTGATTGTTTTCCCCCCTGTGTAGCTGTGGTCCACATTCCATGAGAAATCCCTAGTGAAGGTCGCATGCACGACAACTCTTGCTGCCTTGAACCTGGATTACTTGGACCTCTACCTTATTCATTGGCCGGTGGGATTCAAGGTATTGTAAAACGAACATCTTTTCCCCCTGCTTAGCAAAGTTTGAAGGAGGCCTTGTCCTCTTCATCAAAGAATTGTGGCGTTGGAAGGGACCACCAGGATGTCCTCTAGTTGCCATGTCATGGTCCACCATCTTTCCAGCTGTAAAAAGACTAAACTGTCTAAACCACTTCTGCTTTATTCCTTGTTCTTCATTGTATCTGCTCCAATCAGCTCCTCTACCCGTGTAGCTGAGCATGGTTGTCTTGGCTCATGCAGCTGGAGTAGATGACCCTGCGGTCCTGTAATGCTTCTACAGCATTCCCTGCCCTGGGGGGAGAGGTGGAGAATCCAGTCTAGTTCTGTTGTATGACAGGAAAAGGTTATAGGATATACTGTACATATTTGGCCATGCACTCACTTCAATCTGTTCTCTTCCATATAATGTTGGGGTATGTACCTAACTTCTCTCTTGTTTTAGATTTAGGACCTAAAGTAAGAATAGTTGCCATGTTGGCCCCAAATGTAAGAGATGGTATCAAAGTAGTTCAGATGCAATTCTGCTGGTGAGAGCATGCAAGCTTTTGGGCCACACAGGACCCTTCCTCAGGCAAAGTCAGAACTTTTTATTTAGAAAACAGTCCTGACTAAGCCACAGCAGGTGGAAGCAGCTGATGATCGCTCTTCACAACGTCTACTGAATCCCTAAGTACAAAACCGATTAATACTTAACAAGTGCCATAGAAGCCTTGGTATGCTCCGATTATCAAGGGCATTTAGGGTGTTAACAAATGATGGAGCTGCCACCTGCAGGCTCCACGTGGGGCTAAGACAGGCAGGCATTCCTCCCTTCTGCGGTCCGTCCGTCCCCCTTCCTCCCTGCACATGCACCGTTAGAGTTGCTGTCACTCACCTGACTCTCTAGGCTGGTGCCTGTAACTCCATGATGCAGAATGTGTGCACCCGCGCCAACAGATGGGGTAGCATAGAGTGCCTGTGTGAACACCCAGTAGCTCCTCCCAACACACGGGGCAGCACGTTACTCCATGGTAGCACAGATTAGCCTGCACGGCATCGTTGGCCTTCCCTGGGATGACGCCATGAGTAGTGGTCCCGAGGTGAACATCTTACCAAGCAGCCACCGGACAGACAAGCAGGTGAATCCAGGGTTAATGGATGTGGGGCAAGATGTCATCTGTTTTACACCCTTAGACATGGAAATTCCAGTGTTAAAACTATGCCTATTCATTTTGCTTTGAACTTCAGATCAGCTGGATTTTCCCTTCTGCTAGACCAGAGTTGGGGAATCTACAGCCTGTGGACCAAATCGGACTCACAGCGGGTTTATTTGGTCCCTTTCCAATTCCTGGATCTTGCCTATGAATCTACCTCCAGCCTTCAGGCACTGAGAGTGTGTGCTGAGGGGAGGGGAGCAGAGATGAGGGCATGCACTCGGAGATAAGGGACAGAATCATGGCTTAGGTTTGTGATCTACTGACATGGGCTTTGGGCTGGTTTGGTACTAAAATAAAATAAACCGGTTCATGATTGAGAACCTCTCCTTCCTTTCCCTAACCAGAGCGCACCCCTTCAGAAGCCCTTACCCCAACTCCCATCTGGCCAACAGAGCTTGTACAGTGTGACCTTGCTTTAATACTGTATTTGGGAGCCAAGCCTCACGCTGGGTTATAACTAAATCTGCACTATGGCGCATAACAAGGTTGCACTGTACTATTCAAAGTGGCCCATGTGGGGGAGCAGGTTCCCCACTCCTGTGCTGGTCTCTTTGGGGAGTATTTGTTCTGTGATGTCTGCTGTGCATTTTGGAAGCACTGCTTACTATTTTGAGTGTGGACAAAGCAAAGGATATAAGGTTGCCTGGAGAGTGCAGAACTCCTCAGGTAGGGTCCCTAAGGACTCCACAGGAGGCAGGCAGGTGTTTTTCCTGTATAATTGTGGTTGCTAGAATTGGTTGAATTCCTGTGTGGATGCACAAAGCAGAACCCAGGGGAAGTACAATAAAGGGCTGGTGTGATGACAAAGCTACACTTGAGCTCACTTGAGTGTGAATGTTTGCAGGCATGTCTCGAAGTCTCTGAACCTTACAGACCTCTCTAGTAATAGCAAGAATGCAGCCAGTAACTGGTATGACCAGGCTCTCGTTTTCCCATTCCTTGGTAGAGATGGGAGTTAGAAAATATTCTACAAATGGACCAACATTTTCCCTTTTCTCCTTCCCTTGGTTCTTTCAATCTTCCAACTTCCATAGCCCTCCCTCCAATTAGTTCTCTGTTCCTACCTTCTTCACACTTCTCTTCTTTAAGCTTCGAGCCAGTAAGGGTTGATGGGTGTTACCGTTAGTGAAGCCTTAGGTAATAGAAAGCTAGCCAGTGGGGAAAAAAACTGGGTCAACCAGTTTTGGTGAAATTGTCCTGCTATGAACATAGAAAACTTTTCATGAAATATTTCTCCAGAAAATTAACAACTCTATTCCCTGCAGTTCTCCTCAGTTTTCCAAACAAGATCTACTATGGCAACAGTCATCTCTTAGCAGTTGTCATGGGCGGATTCACAGTGGGGACTCCGGAGACTTCAGCCCCCCCATTAGTCAGCCATGACTGACATCATGCTGGACCCGCCCCCACACATCATGGCTGAAGTGGGGCTGGAAAACTACTTAGGGACCATGCTTCTTCAGCTGCTTCTGCTCCATGCACTCAGTGCTGACCATGCATAAGTATTGGGGGGGGCTGCATGGGGGGTCAGGGGCCTGAGCACTGAGCCTCCTCCACCCAGGGTCTGTTGGCAGTAGCTGGTGCCACTTCCCTGTGGCTGAGGAGGAGGTGAGGTAGACTGCAGCATGGGCGCTGGCCCGACTGCAAACTGCTGATGCTTGGGGTAGGGGGGCGAGAGAGAGAGGCTGCAGGGGGCCCCAACTCTGAACCCATTGAAGGGATGCCCAAGACCCCCTCTCCGGAGACTCCCTGGAACCAAGCCAGCTTCCCTGCACAGCTCAGGGATGGGTCTGAATCAGCCATGTGGGGTTCCTCTGGGCCCAGGTTAATTGACCATGTAGGTGGCCCTTGGAGCAACTCTGGTGCTACTTGGGGGGGGGCTGTGTGAAGAGAGAGACTGCAGGGACAGGGTGGGCTCACCTCTGGCTCCAGTGAGAGGGTTCTGGGGGCTGGCTGAGGGGGTGCCTGAGGCCCCCTCTCTGGGGACTCCCCAGAGCTGAACCATCTTCTGTGCAACTGGGGGGCAGGGCAGGACCAGGTCTGAATCAGCCATTCAAGTGCAGTGGGAATTTGCTCCTTACCTGATTGGCTTGCAAGGGGGCATTTGCCGCCTCTCTTTTATTGCCCTCTTTTGCACAATGAGGATTTGCCCCTCATCTACTTTGGGTTTAAGGGGGCATTTGCCCCTCCCATTTTATTCCCCTCTTTGGCATGGGGTACAATGGGGATTTGCCCCTAGACTGTGTTTTCCTGTAGTGAGACTAGGGAAAGGGGTTATTTATCCATCTGTGTTTGATTCTCACTTTCAGGTGGCAGCTGGAGCCCAGATGCCATATCCACTGCCCCGCTGAACCCGAGTTCCCCTCCCCTGTTGGAGCTGTGGCTTGGGAGGTTTCTCATGGCTTTGGGGTGGGGGTTAAACTGGCCTAGCACTGGTGCTTGCTTGGCAGGGGACAGGGCTAGAGGTGGGGCTGGAGGCAGGGCGGGACTATACTAACTTTGGACTTCAGAGTCTCTCCCCCCCCAATCCATATCACTTCTGGATCCACCCCTGGTCGTAGTTGCATAGCCCCCTAGAACAGGGTTCCCATGGACCCCCACCCACTTCCACCCATCTCCACGCACTGAGCATTCGCCATTAGTGCCTGTTCTTGCGATGGGTGGAGGTGGGGAGAGCGCGGGTGCATGCACGCACCCCCATCCACTCGCCGCAGCGATCGCACGGACGCACCTAGCCCTGCACGTGTGGGCTGGGGGGGGGGGGGGCATCCGCGAAAAGGCCCTAAATTAGCATTAGTCCTATAATCTTCTGCTTTGAGGTTTCCATAATAGCACCATTGGAAGCTACTGCTCTAATTTTGCCAAGTCCCCTGCTGTACTGTAAACCAGTTACCGTGTGTTTGAGGGGCAGGCATCGGGGGTATGAAACAGTGAGAGAAATGGAAAGTGTGAGTGTTTTACAGTATGATCCGCCAAATAAACTGTGCCAGCGCTAGCACTTGGCATAGGTGTGCATCCCATTCTTCTCAATGAGATTTATACTGGCGCTTTCTGCTCAGAGGACTGTGTCCTTAATTATGTGAGCAGGAGTTACTCCCCAAAGCCTGGCTTATCTCCCTTCTAGTTTTTCTTCAGGAAAGCCAACATTGATTGTTTTTCTTTTTCTGCCTTGACAGGCTGGGAAGGACTTCTTTCCTGCAGATGACAAAGGCATGACGGTGTCCAGTAATACAGATATTCTAGAAACATGGGAGGTAAGTGCAGCAGCCTGTGGAGATTTAATAATCGGTTCACATGCAACTTGCAGACAAGACATTTAGAATTCTGTACATCTTGAAGACTAGTAAACCTTTTGAGCTGTTCTTAACAGCTGGTTGCAGACATTCCACGCTTTCACTTTGCGCAGTTAATTAAGTAGTGTGGTATTTCTGTCCCATGACTGCCTGTCTTAGGTAAATAACCAGCAGCAAGTTTCATAATGCACATCTGGATGTAAACATTTCCATTTGTTGGTATTGAAGCATGCTCTTCAATACTAGCAAATCTCCTTTGCTAGCACACTGATGAACACACACAGGCGCAGTTCTCTACCATTAAGTCAGCGGGAGTTTTGCCATGGACTTGAACGGGTGGAAGATTAGGCTCGGTGTGAAAATAAGGTCAAAGCCAGTTTGCTTACAAAGTCAGAGAAGTATCTGTTTGTTCAGTCACTGCTGATGACTTGGAATAGGGAATGGAGGTTGCATGTTGAAGAGGGGTGTATTGTCCACAGTTCTGGAAAGAAGCCTTTGTTTTGCAAAGATAATGGAATAGAAAAAAATGGGTTAATGTCGTTCTCTAACATCGGGTGTTCACAAACATGACGCGGGCCCGATTCATCCCACTCTGGCCTGATTAGGCCAGCACTAATCCCACCCACCTGTCTGGGCCTGCCAGACGTGGGCCCAGTTCGAACCTCAGCAGGGTTGGTGGCCGGCTCAGAAATGCCCGGTTTGTTCCAGGCCCACGATCTGGCCCTGCAAGCTTCCCAGGCGGGCCAGATCGGGCTGAACTGGGCAGGCGCTTCTGCATGCCCACCCGGCCTGGCATGGGGTGTCACTGTGACTGCCTTGAATGGCGGGGGCGTGGCCTGGCAACCGCATCATTCCCAGCCAGGGCCAGCAGCAGGGATGTGTGTTCCTGCCACCAGAGCTGCCCCGGCCGGGGGTCGCCCTCCCCACCTCCGGGCGGGATGATGGCAGCGCCGTCACGTGTGTGAACACCCACTGTCATGAATCCATCAAATCACGCAAAGTCTTGTGGCGTGCATGATTGGAAATCCGATTGAGTGCATTGTTTTTATAGAGAGAGAAACTCCTTGATTTATATGGTATATTAACCCACCCTTCTCTGAAGGTTCGGGGTGGGTAAAGTACATATGCGAGGAAAGAGAGAAGTGTTCAGATATAACCTATAAAAATATAGCTACATAGAATTCCTGTTAACATGACTCCCCAGACTCTGTACCCACCTGCTAAGTGCCTGGTCAAAGAAATAGATCTTACCTTGCCTCCAGAAGATGCCCTGGCTTTGGCAAACGTACAGGGGAAGGGCGTTCCAGAGCTGTAGAGCAGCCACCAAGAATGCCTTTCTGCATTCCGTTACCGTACCATTTTTATATTTTACTTGTAAGTCGCCCTGAGCCTTTTTTAGGGAAGGGCAAGATAACCAATTTAATTACCGACCTGGTGCAGTGATGGAACTTGCAAGCGGGCATCCTCAGTAGATCTTGGGGATCCTAACGGGGCATATGGGGGCGGGGAAAGCAGTCTTTGAGACCTAACAAAAGCCATAATGAAAGTTGGCACCGTGACCAGACTCTGCCTCGTAATACCAGGTTACCTTGACTTCGATTCTTGTGTTCTCCTAGGCAATGGAGGAGCTGGTAGATGCAGGCCTGGTGAAAGCCATTGGAGTGTCCAACTTTAATCATGAACAGGTTGAGAGAATCTTGAATAAACCTGGGTTGAAGTACAAGCCTGCAAATAACCAGGTAAGGTGCTTAGTGGCATCGGCTGAATGCATCTCTGAAATTTTGAAGGCTTGACAGAGACATGCAGACCATATGTGGAGGGGATCTAGAGGAGAGAGTGACACTGGAGTGGAGTTAACCAGACAAACCCTGATCCCTCTAAAGAATCAGTCAAGAAACTAACTGCTTTGAGATGACTCTGAATTGGGATGAAGGATCCAGGGATGGGCACAATCACCCTTCCTCAGGCCAGGAGCTAGGCAGCCCAAAGAAGTGAACCTTGCAATCTAGCATCTTCTTCCTCAGCCTGAACTGCAGAGGTACCAGCACATCTTGTGTTAGGAGGTTTTGGAAGCATAAACTGAATGTGGTCAGTGGTGACCTTTTTAAATCCCACTAACAAAATGAGCCAGTGTGGCCTAGTGAATAAGGTGTTGGACTCGGCTCTGTGAGACCAGAATTCAAGTCCTGTCTTAGTCGTAGAGACACTGGGTGGCCTTAGGCATGCCTCTCACTTGGCCTCCGTTCCCCATTTGTAAAACGGAACTCATAATCTATCTCGCAGGTTGTTGTGAAGGTGAACTAGGTAATGCGATTGGGGGAAAGGCTAACTTCTTTATAACAGACAAAAGCTTTTATTTCTTCCACCCTTCCAAAAATATTTTTTAAAGTTTGAAGGCTTAAAATCACCCCGCCACCCACCCCCAGAAAGGAAGCTAAAGCAAGAGAAAAGAAGGGATTGTGATACTTTCTTTCAAGATGTTTTTGAGTGACATCTACAGTAAAATGTACAGCAGGGAATCCTAACAGAAGTCAGGAAATTCACTGTATAAAATCTCAAATGCAAAGCTTACTCCTGTTGGCAGATATTGCTTCCATCCAGTTTGAAACAAATGATGTTAAATTCAGTAGTGCTTTCTTATCAGAGGAACACGAGGATTAATTTAACTTAAGTGCAAATAAGAATTAAATTTGATCCCCTTCTCAGATTGAAGCAGGTGTGAAAGCAACTTTCAAATATGAACTGGGTTGTTAAATTCAGCAATTGATGTTGGCTATATTCCTGTGCTCATAAAGCATCTTCTCCAGCAAGCTAACTGACAAGATAACAATCAGGAGACAAACTAGAAATCTGTATCCTAGGCCAGAATCTATTCTAATGACTTCCAGGAACAAGCTTAGGCCTGGCTCCTATGTATGTTTGTAGGATCAAGACTTTAGTCTTTATATAGCTTGGCTATCGTTAAAGCTCGTGGGATAAAATTAGCTGCAAACACCACAGTCCTGTGGCACAATAGCATGCAAACTAGCAGTTAGTGCCAGTGGAAGTCCCATTCGCTTCAGTGGGAATCGTGCCTGTACTAACTGCTTGCTCGCACTATCCTGCGGAAGATTGTATCCCATATGCGTACATATGATTGTATACGGTCAACCATATTTTTACAAGCCTACCTGAACTTCTGACCACAATCCACAAACCATTCCAGACTAGTCACAACGAAGGCTTACTCTGGAATAAGTAGTCCATTTGGAAAAATCCAATGGAGTCTTCTAAAACAGGAGCATTTGTTTTTGTAATCAGACAATCATTTTGTTGCAGTGGGTGGTAGGCATCACCAAGGGATGTAGGTACAAATGGGGCAAGTGGGGGCACTTCCCCAGGACCCAGGTTTTCATGGGAGCCCAGTAGGGCCAGCCCCATCAGGACATCAAAATTGCCTGTTTTTATCTCTGCTGGAGCTGCTTGTTCCTTCCTCAGTGAGCCAGTGGCTGCCACCCCCAACACCTCACCTTTTTCCCTTTCCACATGCCTACCCTACCCCAGCACCTCCCCAAATTCCAGTCTACTCTGGTGCCGCTCTTCCCCACCCCACTTGGTATGGGGCACAGCAATTTGGCTTGATCCAGGGCCTTATTAAACCTCGCTATGACACTGATAATACCTGTCAGTTGTGGAACGAAGGGGGAGACGGGGGAACCAGAGCAAGGCACAACAAGGACAGGATCAAGAGCACAGCCGTGGAGCCAGGAACCTGAAGTGCGAGTGTGGTGTTCTACCCATTTTCTGGGTATTGCCAGCCAGCCTTCTATACTGGATGACTGTCAACCAGGAAGCTGGGAGGCATATGGGGGGTTGAAGACAGACAGAACGGGTGTGACCAGAGCAGAGTAGGGAGGCCTCTGAGCGGAGTGGCTGGGCCTGAGGTAATGTGATGCTGCAGGCCTAGCCACCACTGTAAGATCCCTGGGGCAAGGATTCAAGACCTGGACCCTGCTTAAGGTATCCCATTTGTTCTGTGAGGCCCGTTAACTGAGGCTGCGTTCCCACCTGCCGCAGCAGTGGCGGCAGCGGGAGGGGCGAGGGAAAACGTGGCAGCACGGAGGAGCTGGCGTGAACGGGGATCTGCCGCAGGATTTTGCGCCCTGGCATGCGCGAGAGAAGCCACGGTAGATCCCCGTTCGCACCGGCTCTTTTCCCGTTGGCCGGCTCCTCTGCACTGCTGCGTCTTCCCTTGCCCCTCCCGCTGCTGCCACCACAGGTGAAAACGTAGCCGTAATCTGTTTGTGGCTGACCAGCTAGCATAGCACTGAAGTGAAGTATCACAAGCCTATGTCTGCGGTCTTATTGGAGAAACAAGAATGTTTCTAGGTCAGATTTCATGCTAAATATAGTCTTGAATTTTGCCTGCTGGTTACCCAAACACGTGCTTGAACCAGTTGCCATGTTTCATTATATACTGTATGAGCAGTTGACTTCTCTGAAATAAAATCACCTACAGGGTCTGTTGAGTTGGATTTGTCCATATTGTGTGGTGAGTGTTCTAGGCTGTTTTGGGAAAGTGTCCTTTCCCACCCCACCCCCCACCCCCCCTGGTCATCTCACAACAGCAACGCAAAACTGCAGGATGCTACAGTGGGTACTTTCAGACGATACGGGGCCCTTTGGCCCCGTACCGGAAGCAACGTCTT
>QEPC01008951.1:1031983-1078528 GCA_003113815.1 Sphenodon punctatus
GCCTCCCCTGCTCCCCCAACCACCTTCGTGCCTTCTCCCTCGCTGCCCCGCATGTCTGGAACTCACTCCCTGCCCTCGTCCACCTGGCCCCCACCCGCCGCACCTTCAAGTCTCTCTTCAAAACCCACCTCTTCCGCTCTGCCCTTCCTAATTCCTGCTAATCACCCCCACCCAGGATTACCCCCCACCTGTTATCTGCAAACTCCCAATTCTCTGTAACCAAGCCAAGAATGTGTACCTGAGTTCTCGCATCCTCATGAATGTTGCATCCCTTGTCTCTCCCTCTGTTCCCCCTTCCCTGTTTCCCCTCCCCCTGTCTTTAGATTGTAAGTTCTCAGATACGGTCCCTGCCCATCTTACTCTTTGTAAAGGGCCAGGTACATTGCTTGTGCTATATAAATGCTTATAATAATAATAATTAATAGTAACAATCCTGTCAATAACTAAATAACAAAATAAATAATAATGTCTAATCAATGAGATGCCAAATCCATACCAAGGATGGAAAATAAGTCCTGCAGTGTTTCCTCATCTAGAACTATCCTGTATGGCTCTCTGTGGCAAAAGGGTTCCTTGTTCTGTTTCTAATGGTCCATCTTTGCTTGCTGTCACCTTTCTGAAAGCTTCCCCTTTGTGGCTGAAACTTTCCACATTTCATATAAGACTGTGTTGGAAAACTGTTTGTAAGGAAAATCTCTAAGGTGAAGGAAAGTGTATGAATAAACCATAGCAATTTACTGGTTCATGGATGTGTGTCTACTCTGGAGCTCAAAAGCTTGCACGCTCCCACCAGTAGAAGGCGGACCAATAAAATAATAAATAATAACAATGATAAAATCAGGTATCAGACATGGTTTGAAGATGCTTTTTTCAGCTATGCCATCTCAGTAAGTTACGCCCTTATTTAGCCCAAGCTGACTTTGCCACAATGGCCCTGGGCCCCATGAGGTTCGATTTCTGTTTACTCCCTCTTCTACGGGCGACCAGCGATGCTTATTCATCACTTGCAGCTTTTTCAGAATACAGCAGCACTTACTGGCTGCTTACTGGTTGGGCTGGCCATGATCACATTACACCCACCCTGTGTTCTCTACATTGGCTGCCTCTAGGGTGAGGGATTGAGTTTAAAATTGCATGGCTAGTTGTCAGGGCTCTGGCTATATTTGAGACCTGTTCCTGGAGCCTCACCCTGATGGTTATCTGTGCTCAGAAACCATCTGCTGTTTGGGCATCCTGCCATTCCCTTAACGTAGTCTGCCCTCCCTCTTTACCATCCCGTATTTGTATTGTTTTTATATTATTAAATCATTTATGTAGCACCAGCAGTGTACCTGGCCCTTTATTATTAGAGACAGGTCCCTGCCCAGTGGACTTACAATGTAAGATGTAAGGGGGAGAGGAACACAAGAAGACACACACACACACACCCATTTATTACAGATGGGGAACTGACGCTGAGACTTGCCCAGGGCCACCCCGTGGGTTCATGGCTAGTGCAGAGTTCAAATCCTGGCTTTCCAGGACCAAGTCCAGCACCTTATCTATTACACCACACTGGTTGTCTGCTGGAGCCTATATATCAGATGCTCCTTCCAAGAAGAAGAGCTTAGTTGTATGCAGGTGTGTAACCACAGAGGGACTTGTGTTGGGGAGCCCTACAGGGGATCCATGAGTAAAACTTGAAATAATGTGAGTATAAGAAGCACCGGCATAAAATACAGGTTCACAGGGCTTCAAATGCAGAGGTTCTTAGCCCATGAAGAGCCCGCCGTGGTCTGGAAAGGGCTCCTCAACATATGCTACTGTATGATTGTATCATCCATTCCAACGTTAGGAGAGGGCCCACACTATGGTGGTTATTATTATTAATTATTATTAACAAACATTTATATAGCGCCAGCAGTGTACCTGGCACTTTACAAAGTAATAAAATAGACACGGTCCCTGCCCCTAGGGCTTACAATCTGAGAGACAGGAGCTGGGGGAGAGACTTAGGAAGGGGAACAGAGGGAGAGACAAGGGGTCTAACATTCATGAAGATGCGAGGTCTCAAGTGCACGTACTTGGCTTGGTTACGATGAGAATGACAGCAGGCAGGTCCATGTTGCAAGGATAAGGGTAAACCGATCGTAGGTATAGGAATAGTGGCTCAGCAGGATAAAGAGTCAGACAGAGCAGAGCGAAAGAGGTGAGTTTTAAGGAGAGATTTGAAGGTATGAAGGGAGGGGGCAAGGCGGATGTGGACAGGGAGGGAGTTCCAGGCATGGGGGGCAGCAAGTGAGAAGGGACGAAGGCGCTTAGGGGAGCAGGGAAGGCGTGGAAGGGTGAGAGAAGGGACAGAGGAGGAGCGAAGTGCACGGGCTGGAGTATGGAGGGCGATAAGTGCAGAGAGGTAGGGGGGAGCAAGGTTGTGAAGAGCTTTATAGGTGAAGACTAGGAGCTTGTGCAGGATTCGTTCAGGAAGGGGAAGCCAGTGAAGCGAAGAGAGGAGGGGCTGCACATGGTCGAAGCGACTGGCGAGGTAGATGACCCTGGCAGCAGAGTTTTGGACAGAGATGAGGGGAGAAAGGTGAGACCGGGGAAGGCCAGTGAGAAGGAGGTTACAGTAATCGAGGCGAGAGATGACCAGAGCATGAACAAGAGTTTTGGCAGACGAGACAGAGAGAAAAGGGCGAATCTTAGCAATGTTATGGAGGGAGAAGCGACAGGATTTAGCAACAGAGTCAATGTAGGGTTTAAAAGAAAGGGCTGAGTCAAAGATGAAGCCTAGGCTACGGGCTTGGGGGACAGGCAGGATGGTGACTCCATCAATAGTTATTGACAGTGAGGAAGGAGAGGAAGGATGAGGGGGGAAGATAAGGAGTTCAGTTTTAGCCATGTTGAGTTTGAGTTGACGTTGAGACATCCAGGTAGAGATGTCAGAGAGACAGTTGATGAGACGAGCTTGAACAGAGGGAGAGAGAGAGGGAGTAGAGAGATAGAGTTGAGTGTCATCAGCATAGAGGTGGTATTGGAAGCCATGGGAGGCAATGAGTTTGCCTAAGGATGAGGTATAGATCGAGAAGAGGAGAGGGCCAAGAACAGAGCCTTGAGGAACACCAACTGAGAGGGGGAAGGAGGAGGAGGCATATGAAGGAAGGAGGTTATGAGACATAACAGTGCACCACATGCAAAACTAAGAACATAGGCAGTGCCCTACTGGATTAGACCAGTGGTCCATTGAACGCTGCACTCCATCTCTGACGTGTTCAAATCATTATGCTGATGTGTGCTTGGCAGCAGCCAACAAGCACCCCAGAGCATGCAGCAGCGAGCGGCAAGAGCACCGCAAGGAGGGAGGGTGCGGATTGTGATTGAGGTGGGGCTGCGATGTGCACAGAGCCACTGCTACTAGACACAATCGCAGTAATGCCGCCCCGAGCTGCTGTTGTGCAGGAGGGAGCATATTATAAATGTCTATATAAATAAAGCCACCACTTGTGGTTTGACTCTGAGGGCCAAAATGGAAGTCTTGGGGTTAAACGATGAGAAGTGCCGGCAACCCTAAATAGCAGCTATGTGCAACGACCTGCTTTTCTTTTGCCAGCAAGCAAGGAGAGTGTATGTGTTTAGCAAGCACAAAGCTGGACATTAACCAACCTAACCGTGCCTCCCAACATTTTGAATGGCAAAAGAGGGGCAAGCCCCACCCCTGACCAATAAGCCACACCCCTAATTGAATAAGCTCCGCCCCGTCACACGCTTACATGTGCACAGACGCACCTCCCAACATTCCACGTGTATGAAGCGGGACAAAGCTTTCCTGTTTATCATTCCACTTAGCTTCCATCATCTCCCAGTTATCCACTCAAGTGATTTTGCTGAGAGGCAACCAGGAAAGAAGTGCTTGAGGCTTGAATAGCAGCCTTTTTGTCTCTCTCTCTCCTGAAAAGGGAACACAAGTAGTGCCATACTGGGCCAGACCAATGGGCCATCGAGCCCAGCATCCTGTCTCCGACAGTGGCCAATCTTAGTTGCTTACCCAACAGGTCACAATGGGCAATCCATTCCTTGCTGTTCACTCATGGCTCCTGACAAGAAGTTCATGCCCTACACCTACTTGGTTAATAGCCATTAATGGACCTACCCTCCAAGAACATATCCACTCCTTATTTAAACTCAGTTATACTACTGGCCTTGACCACATCATCTGGCAACAAATTCCACAAGTTAATTGTGCATTGAGTGAAAAAATACTTTCTTTTGTTTGTTTGAAAACTGCTACCAGTTAGTTTTGTGTCCCCTAGTTCTAGTATTATTTGAGAAGTGTAAATAACCACTCCCTATTTACTCATTCCACACCACTCATGATTTTATATATTTCTATCATATGCCCTCTCAGTCATCTCCTCTCCAAGCTGAAGAGCCCCAACCGATCAAGCCTCTCTTCATACTGGAGCTGTTCCTTTCCCTGTGTCATTTTTGTTGCCCTTCTCTGTACCTTTTCTAGTTCTACTTCTACTATATCTTTTTTGAGATGGGGTGACCAGAACTGCACACAATATTCAAGGTGCAATCGCACCATCGATTTCTATAGAGGCAGTGGATCAGCGCCCAAAGAGGGACTGTTCCTCCTAAATAGGGGTTGTTAGGAGATACGTGTAACAACAAGGTGCATGTTTGCAGCATAAACTCAGTATTGTTTTGGTTTTAACACATTTTATTACCCCAGCCCTCCCGCTCCAGGCAGCTGGGGCGCTTACACATAAAAACAATAAAACAGCACAATAAACAGCACAATAAAAGAGAAAGCAAAAAATAAAATAAAATAAATAGATCTCCCTCCCTAATCCACAAGCCACCCCACCCCAAATCCCATCTCCCCCACCAAACGTCCAGCAGAACAGCCAGGTCTTAGTCATACGCTGGAAGGAAGGAAGGGTAGGTAGGTAGGTCCGGGGTCATCCGGGCCTCCACTGGGAGGGAGTTCCACAGCCTAGGTGCAGCCACCGAGAATGCCCTCTCCATAATGGCGCCCTGGGCCACACAGGGGACCTCAACAAAGGCCCCCGACCGCGAATACCGCAAAGGCCGCTCCAGAGCGCGGAGAGCGAGGTGGTCTGCAGGTAAGTCAGGCCAAGGCTGCATAGGGTTTTATAGGTCAAAAACATCACCTTGAATCGGGCCTGGAAGACTATAGGCAGCCAGTGCAGAGCCCAGAGCACCGGTGTAATGTGCTCACGGCGGCCCGATCCCACAAGGAGATGGGCCGCACATTGTGCACTAGCTACGGTCTCCGGACCGTCACCATGGGTAGCCCCACGTACAGCCTGTTACAATAGTGCAATCTCGAGGTAATGAAAGCGTGGATGATGGTGGCCAGGTCGCTGTCTGAAATATACGGCCGCAGCCGACACACCCGATGTAATTGGCAAAACGCACTCCTCCCCACCGACCCCACCCAGAGATCCATGCAAAGCTGCGGGGCGAGGAGCACCCCCAGACTGCAGCGGAGGGTGACCCCCGTCAATGGCAGGGGCCATCACATCCGCAGCCTTACCCACCAACATCAACTCCATCTTGTTGGGATTAAACATCAGTCAGCTCGTCCTCATTCTGTCCCCCCACAGCCACCGGACACTGAGACTGCCAGGGCTGGGTCAGATGAAAAAGAGAGGGAGAGTTGGGTGTCGTCAGCATATTGATGACACCGCGCCCCATACCGTCTCACGACCTCCCCGAGCGGCTGCATGTACACGTTGAACAGGAGAGGGGACAAGATGGAACCTTTAAAGCCCATGACCTGCCCCCTCCCCCCCCCCCAACATATCTGAAAGACTGCCTCTCCTGTCATGCTCCATCACAATTCTTGCAGTCAGCTGGGAGTGCCCTCTTGCGGGTACCATCTGCCAATGTTGCTCATACAACACGGCTGTGGGGAAGGCTGTTCTCAGTTGCTGCCTCAGTGCTGTGGAACTCCCTCCCCCTGGCGATCCAGCAAAGCCAGAACCTGAGCATATTCTGGAGGTGATGTAAGACCTTTTTTGGCAAATCATTTGGCAGGTGCGGATAGGGGTTGGGTGAGGGAGAGTGGGTCTTTTAAAGGGATTTTAATGTATTTCTTTTTATCTATTTTATTGTATGCATTTTTACTCCATCCCTCCTGCCTTTTTTGTGCTGTAAGCTGTCCTGAGCCTTAGGAGAAGGGCAGGGTGGTAAAGAAATAGGTAGCTGCCATTACATCTAACAGCATCCAACTTCAGGGAGGGTCCCAACTTTGGATACTACTACTACTTATTATTGTTTCTATAGCGTACACAGTGCTTTAGTCAGATTTTCAGAGACAGGTCCCTGCCCAGTGGGCTTACAATCTAAGGTCATTTTCACACACACACAGGGGCACCCATGTGAACACCATGGTGGGCACCTGTGGGAAAGCCACAGGCAGTGGTTGGGGGGTATGCGCTCCCACGCTCCACCTACACATGCCAATGCCCAGTGTGTGGAAACATACCCGTGCTCACTAGAAAAGGGCCCAAGATGAACAGGGGTGAGGAAAACACAGGAACAGCAGACACCCACACATTCTCATTTTACAGATGGGGAACTGAGGCTAAGACTTGCCCAAGGCCACAAGTTCATGGTTAAACAAGGATTTGAACCCTGATTTTACAGATCCAAGTCCAGTGCCTTATCCACTACACCACACTGGCTTCAGTAGGAGCGCCTAGAAGGGCAGCCTAGGAAGTACAGTGCTGCTAGTATCCCTTCTATTGTGCTGTCCCTACAGGCTGAGCTAGGCGCTAAGCTACTTGATACAATAAAATTAATTAAACCCATTCTACCTCTCTGAGGATATTTGCATATCTCCATTCTGCTGGACACTGAAAAAGGATTTTCCTTTACTTAGTAGATTCCACTTGTCTCTGAGTGGAATCCTGACTCCATGAAGTTTATGGCAAAACTCCCATTGATTTCAATGGTGTGAGATAACCAAAGACGCTGTGTTTAATGGGACCTTACCACCTGGCTAATGTTTGTAGGGAGCCTGGGTTCTGGAGCAGTGTGGGCGCAGGCCTCCACCGCTAGTCAATGGAAGCTGATCCGTTGACTTTAAAGAATAGAGGCCTGCACACTGCCTGTGTAGTGCAAACATCATGCAGAGACTGGCATGACACAGCGCTTGCAGGCTGCAATCCTGACTTCATTGGGTCTACTCTGGAGTAAGTGCTTGCAGGATGGCAGACGCTCCTGATGCATTATGGCTGATTATATCATTTTTCCTTTTTTAAAAAAAAATCAAATACCTACTTCAGCATTGGAAGAGAGCAGCATAGTGAATCCTCACTCTATGAGAGAAGCAGCAGCAAATGTTACATCTGGAGTAACTGGAACTGCAGCAGGTGCTTGTGCATGGTAGAAGGTGGCAGGGTGGAGTTCCCAAGGGATGGCGGAGGAGAAAAAGAGGGAGAATAGGAGGCATTGATGTAGGGGACAGTGCCCCTTTGATCAAACCAGAGAGACTCATCGTACCCATTTCAGATTGCGGATGGGAGCCTGAATTTTCAGTCCCAATACATACCCTCACCAAAGGGAATTTCTTCTTTCACAGGCCATCATCGTCAAAGCCACCTTCTCTCGAGTAACCCCATTAAAGTCAGCAGGATTTGGGGTTGCCACCTGTGGTCACCATAGGCCACAATGGAAGTGTCAGGTAAAAAAAATGACCAAAAATCATAACCCTAGCTGGGACACCTCTGGAGTGAGTGATCTGAGGATTGTTGTAGCATGACCCTCTGAGTGGAAAGTGCTGGTTGTGATGGTTTGAAGCAGACTGTTGAATCTGCTTATGTGAATCTGGGGCAGTTCCTACTTCCTCAGGCAGTTGCCCATGGTGCCAATTGTAATGTATTGCTGGGTATGGGTGATTCCAGTTTAGACACAGGCACCCAGGTAAGTGACTTCATTACAGGTGTAATCTGGATTGCACCAGCATTCCAGGAAGAACACAGTAACTAAATCAACACACAACAACAGATTCAACATAAACAACTGCTTGAGGGACTATGCTACAGATTCACAGTCTGCTTCAATATATCACACCAGAGCTAGCAATCAGGAACCCTTATGGAAGTGAATTGGGTTCCTGCCTGGGCCCAGCTAACAGCTAGTGTGCACTCTGTCCCCAAGGAGGTTGATGCTGTGTGCCTTGCAACCTTACTGTTAGCAGACAGAAGGCTGATGGGGAAAGGAAAGCTTCTCAGGGCCCAATTTTCTCATTTAGGATCTAATCCTCTATCCATTAAAGTCAATGGCTCAACTCCCACTGACTTTAATGGATGGATCCTTAAAGTCAATATAGTTGATCCATTGACTTTAATGAATGGAGGATTGTGTTCTGATTATTTTATTACCCTACCACACATATAAAAGTAGGCTACAATAAAAGACTTGTGTTTCTAGCACCTGAGCTCTAAATAACCAAGAGCCTTTTGAATATTGCCCTTAGCAAGTTACTTGGGAGAACGTACAGATGCCTCTCTCACAACAGCTTTCAGGAAAGCCCTACTTGACCAGAGATTGCTGCAAACAATGAACCAAAGGGGCCAATTGTAATCAGATGTGACAAGCCAGGCCTCTCCTTTCATTGTAACTTCTTGATGTTCCTCCCCCACCCTTTTCCTCCTATCCCCAGCTAGTCAGGGTAGAGTGTGCCTCTTTCTCATTGGTTTTCTGAGTTGTCAATCTTGAGCTCTTTGCCCCACCCCCTAAAAAGGCCATTTGTTAAACAGGAATATAAAAGGTGGGCAGCAGGCCACTTGTATGGAGTTCTTGTTGGGGTGCTGATCAGTGTTGGTAAGGATGGTATTTTATTGTTCTGGTGTGTTTTTAATAAGCTTGTATTCTTAGCTGGTATGATGAGATGCTGGTAAATTGCGTTTGCAGTTATTTGAAAAGCAAGTCCCAAAATGTGTATTTTGTTACAATGTTCTTGAAAAATGATAGGAATCAATTTTAAGGCCTTTTTTTATTCTGAGCAAGCCACTGCCTTGTGCTTTGGTACTCTTTCCTGCATGAGATGTGGGCAAGACTGAGATGGATTTTGAGGGAGAGAGAGCCTGCTATAGAGGCAAATAGGAGCTTATTTTGAATTGTTGGGGTACCCAGGTAATCTTCCTTATCTTGTATTTCTGAGGCTGTGAATAATCTCAATAAAACCAAGCAATGGAGACATATAAATGGAAGTTGTGATTAGCTCCCTCAAATCCTTGAGTTGTAGAATCTGCTGCTGCCTAACTCAACTTGACTGCAATATTGCAGATTGTGCCTTCAACTTCTATATCCTGTCTTCCAGCTGTATCTGGATGAACCATGTCTTCTGAGGGGCAAATAAATGTGTCCCAGGAGAGTGGGGAAGAAGGAAATCAGGTGGGTACATGAACTAAAAGTCGGAGGTCTTAAAGTATCTTGCATATTCTTGTTCAATGTGTCCAGCTCTTGCTCCATGTGCATTAAGCTCTAGACACTTGTTGGGCCATTCTGGGTGGAGAGGTGCTTGTTTAAAAATATCCCCTGTTTTGCAGGTATGTGTCTGTACAGCACCAAGTATGGAAGCTGCCCTGAGCTGCATGGCAGGAGGGGTGGGGTAAAAATTTACTAAATAAATGACTCAAATGCATGAGTCCTAGGAGTAACTGAGACCTCCTGGCTCCTAGGCTTCAGCCAATCTAAACTGAATGAAGCAAGTGTAGTGAGAATGGAAAAACTACTTCTGCATGCAAGGGATCAACCTGATTGACTGTTTTCTACATCTTGTAGCTTGCTTTCTAACCAATCTCTTCCTCTTGCTTTTGGCCTATTTAGAATGCCTTGAGGAGGGTAGCTAGTATGCCCTTGGTCAGCTCTGCTTATGACATAGCTGCCACTGCCTATAGCGCCACCAAAAAGAACCACCCGTATGTAAGAGCCTTGTGCGATGCAGCAGAGAAAGGTGTGAAGACCATAACAGAGGCTGCAGTCAGTGTGGCACAGCCTCTCCTGACTAAACTGGAAGCACAGAGTAAGTAAACCTGCAAACTTGCTTCTAGTAAGGTGTCCACAAAGAGTAGCCATGAAGTCCAATGGCTGATGTGTAAACTTCCTGTTTTCCTACAGGCACGTAGTTACACTTCTCACCCACTCAAATCTCCTCCCAGACCAGGGTACTACTTCTCTGACTCGGTGGTAAATTTATGTTGGTTACTACCATGTGGAGGCACATATTGCCAAATGACAGGTGGATACTCTTAGTTCAAATCCTTATCCACTTTCAAAGCATTATCCACTAAGCTGCACCGGGGGAGGGGTGTCTCATTAACGGATAAATAGCTCAACCAACAGGCTTCCATTTGAATACTCAGTGGCAAACTTGAGTGCAAAACCAAATTTGTTAAATGTGGCAACCTGAAAGTTGTTACGAGCCTTGTCCTAACTTGTATATTTACCACAAATCATCCTTTACTGTCTTGTTTCTAGTTTCTACAGCAAATGAATATGCTTGTAAGGGCCTGGACACACTAGAGGAGAAGATGCCAATCCTCCAACTGCCAGCTGATAAGGTAACCTATTTTTTTCTCTCTAGAGACCCGTGACCTTTTGGGTTAATCTCTATATTCCATAGGTGTTGAGGCACGTCCCTGTTGACTTGGCTCTATGGACTCTGATCATGGAAGAAAAGGCTCATTGTTCTAGTCCTAGTAGGTGGCTTAAATCCTAGTTTGACCTAGTCGATAACATGAGTTTGTCTAGAAGAACTTACAAAATAACACAGCAGGGCATGGAATGGAGGTGTAGATAACTGCCTTCAAGGGTATACTGTTCTATGTTTGAAGTGTCTGTCTATCTCCTGTAGGTTGTCTCTGATACCAAGGAACTGGTGACTTCCAAAATGACTGACGTCAAGGATACAGTCTCCAGCAAACTCTCTGGAGTGGTAGACACAGCCAAAGAAACCATGCAAGGCCATGTGGAGACAACAAAGTCTGTCATTGCCCTTGGTCTAAATACTGTCATGGGTTCAAGAGTGGGCCAGATAGCTGTGAGTGGTGCAGAAGCAGTGCTGGTGAGGTCTGAGGAGCTGGTGGACCAGTACCTCCCCATAACAAATGAAGAACTAGGTCAGAACATGTTTAAAACCTATTCACTCTCTTCTGCCCAGGCTATATTAAAAACTTAGCAGGGGGCAGGAGTGGGAGGTGAGGAACTGTTGTGCTATGTTCTGAACTGGGTTGTCTTGGACTATCCACCATGGAGGTCTTTCCCATTAAGAGATGGGGTTTCTGGCTTTTTAGAGGCACTCTGAAAAATTGACCCAAAGCCTTGGCTGGGACAGCATTAGGGCTCAAGAGTTCCACTTGGTGTAACTGTCTTTTGGCCTTCTAATGCCCTAGGCAGAGCAAATGGCTAGGGATACCATCAAGGGTGAAGTTGGCCATGGCATATGGCTTCACAGGCTGGAAAGTGGGCAGAGGACTTGAATCCCCAGCAGTATTAACAAAAGATCAGCTCTTGATTAACTATGGGAGGGGGGCATGAAGTGTTCCCTTGGGCAGTCTGCTGGAGGATAAAGTTTCAGCTCCAAGCTAGACCCAGACAAGTACTTGCAAAAAATGGGCAGGCCCACTGAATACTTGGGACCCTAATGGACCCTAGAATTTTAGGTACTGATGGTATCCAGCTAGGGCCCTGTTTGGGTACCTGTTGTCCTGGAACATCAACATCTGGGCCTGGATTACTGACTTGCGGGCCTGAGACTTTTAATTTTCTGTCCTGAATTTTTTTTTTCCAACTAGTAACTAGAAAAATCAGTAAGTTGGTAATGAAAATGACTGAGTCCCCAACATGGTACCTGAAAATGCAGCTATTGCCTGCTATTACCAAACTAGGTACCCATCTTGGCTCCAGTTTAGCTATGGCACCATTATCTGATCAGGGCTGGCTTATACAGTCTGATCTACACCGATGGTAGAACACTTCAGTACTGCCCATTATTTGTCCTAGCAGTGTTGAGGGCTGTGAGTAGTGCTGGAGCCAGGGAAGCCATGTCACCATGCAAAATAGTGGTGTGGGAATCCTACTGATAGTCAGTCAGATGTCTGACAGATGCTCAAAAACCATCCCGTTAGAAAAAAAACCTTTTGACTAATTGAACCAAACATCCTTTTCAGGTGCCTGGGCTTGCTGCATTGCAGCCCCTGAAGGCTCATATGTTACTCCATGATGGGGTGCCAGGAGGGAGTGCTCCTGAATCGGCCCACACCAGGACTCCTTGCATTTGAGGCCCAATGAGCCTGTATCTTGAAAGTTCAAGAAGCACTGGTGTCACTTGCAATGGAATCCTGTCCCCTATGTATGGGGGGAGGTTGGACCCCAGCACATGGTGTCCTGTGCCATTGCACAGTCAACGCTTCCCTGGATCCAGCCCTGTCCAAGAGAAGGCTTGGGGCATATCCCCAAACAGGTCACGTGAGTGGGTGTCTGCCAGCTTTGACACCAATGGCTTGAGTAAAGACAGATGCAACACTAATCTGTACATCAGGACTTCCTGGCAAAAGGGCATGACAATGGACTTTCTCTTTAGCTGAACTTGCCACAACTGTGAAGGAGGAGGACTTAGTTCCTGGGCAGCAGACCTGCCTAGTGCGTCTGGGTTCCCTGTCGAGCAAGCTCCGCCACCGTGCCTACGAGCACTCTCTTGACAAGATGAAACAAGCCAGGCAAAATGTCAAGGAGGCTCTTTCCCAACTTCATCAAGCTATTGACCTGGTATGGGTGTTTTGTTTGTCTTGGAGTGGATTTGTATTGCTCTGCTGGGTCAAAAAGTCAAAGATGTCTAGTCTCCTGCTAGCCTTTGGCACGATAATGTTCAGAGACTGGCAAGCAGCTGGAATCCTACTTTAGGAGTAGGAAATTACCAAAACTGCTATAATGGCCTAATGTCATAGTTTTACATAATGAAGCCAGACCCCCCACCCATCTGCTGACAACCCAGCAGGGGTAAATGAGTTGTAGACTTCACTTCTTCTACACTCTGAGCTAAAAGGCCTGGGTGTATTAGCCCTGTAGAATACCAGGCTTGTGAATGGTGGGTTGTTCAGGATATGCTCCCCTGGCCAATGGGAGAATAATACAGGAAAGGTGGGGTGTTGGCTCCCTGGGGTGGTGGTGCTAGACTGTCCCAGGCACCTGCTGCTCAAGGGACTCTTGCAGAAGTGGATTTTAGTTCTGAGGGTGTAGAGGCTCATGAAAGTGGGAGCAAGAGGACCCCAGTTCAGTTCCACTTTGCTGACAACCCGCTTGGAGGAATTGGCATCTGGCTGCAAGGTATCCCAACTCGTAGTGGGAGACTTTCCAGCTAACCTGATTGGGAGGCTGGGGACACTGGGTAGCTGCTGCATGCAAGTAAATTGCACAACCACCAGAAATGAGCACAGCCTGCATTAGCATGGAGGCCTATTCTATGTAAGCTGGTGGCCTAGCTCGCCATATAGAAAGGTGTTCTAGGAATGTGATGGTGAAACTTCTTGGCCCTTCCAGATAGAGTATGTGAAGCAAGGCATGGATCAGAAGCTTCAGGATGGCCAGGAGAAGCTGCACCAAATGTGGCTAGACTGGAGCAGGAACCAGCCAGAAGGGAGTGAAAACCAAGATTTGGTACAGCCAGAGGTATGTCTTTAAACTCCTAAAGCCAAATCCCTGCCACCGAAAGGTGTGGTGTCTGGGGAGGAAGGGGTGTCCTGTCCTTTAGAAAAGGAGGCAATCACGTGCTTGCTCTTTTTCCAGCAGCTGGAATCTCACACCCTGACCATGTTCAACAGCATTATCCAGAAGCTACAGACGGCTTGCCAGACCTTGGTGTCCAACATCCAAGGCTTCCCTGCCAGCTTCCAGGATAAGGTGCAGCAGGTCGCTCACAGCACAAAAGAGCTCCAGGCTTCCTTCTCCGCTGCCCGCTCCTTCCAGGAACTCTCGGATGGTATCCTGGCTCAGAGCCGTGAAAAGGTGGTGAAGGCCCAAACGTATATGGATGATCTCCTGGAGTACCTGGTGCACAACACCCCACTCTCCTGGCTGGTGGGCCCCTTCATGCTAGCAAGCAAAATACCTGCTGAAGTCTTGGAACCAAGAGACTGAGGTTAGGAAGAGGCCATAGCTACTCAAAGCTATGGAGAACTTGTTTTCTTAGAGGTTAGGAGGAGTCTATTTTTTTTCTTAACTGCTGCATGTCAAAAAGGAAGCAAAATCTGTATACTTGGCTGATATTACCCTGGAATATTGTAACCTAACATTCTAGAAGGAAATGCAGGCACTACATTTGGGGCTCCTGTTCTAGTTGGTTGCACTGGGAAGGAAACTTGGTATTTAAGTTATGTGGTAACTTGAGCAAGGACTGGAGCAGTGATTGAGAGCTTATCAAGTAGGGATATTGAATGGCAGGTGATGGCTGCATGCATTTTGTGCCTATCGGAGGCAACTCTGTAGCCTTCTAGTGTAGTTTAACACTCTTGGCCAATAGCAGAGGCCTGGATTACCTGTGTCTGAAACCTGTCTTTGAAAGCTGCTTATTTGCATTGGAATATTACAGCCCTTCTGAACTAGATAAAGCTAGATTCCTACTGACTGACCTGAATATTGCTGAAACTATTAAACTGCCGGTTTTACAGGAATGGCTTATACCCAAGAAAGCAATGAGGCTTTTTGTTTTGTTTTTTTCTTCTGACTCCAGAAATCCAACAAGAGACTAGCATGTTCTAACTGCTGGAAACTTCTTTCCTCCTATATAAAAACTTCTGTAATTGTCTAGTCAAAAAATAAATGTTCTGTGCACTAAAATAACTCCTGGTTTGCAGCTTTTTCCTAACTTAACAGGAGTTGCACTACTGTTCCTTTACCATACACTACCTACTCTGGTTTGAGGAGAGACCAACACTCTAACACCACCCTACAAAGCTTTTGTCCTAGCTACAACTTTGCTGTGGCTTAACTGTCTACTCAGAATTTCTAAGCTGTTTGCAAATTACTGGCACATCAAAGTGGAAGGTTCAACTGCATTTAAGTGACAAATGAGGACTTTATATGGGCATGTACAGTATAGTGCTATATAAGGAATCTCACTACACAAAGTGAGCTTTGAAAGAAGTTTGCATGGATATTTTGCTAAATCAAGTAAAACAAATGGTTCTTGCTAGAACATACTGATGTGATCCTAAGGCACATAAATGCCTGTTGCATGGGGTAGTAAGCTACAACTTCAGCCTTTTTGAAAGTAAAACTTCAACATTCTAGCCTAGAAACACTTTTTACTGCAACTTCAATAAGGCATACTTGGTTAAAAAGAAACCAAAACATCTATTCTGTAGCAAACCATCTTTCACAGGTGCAAACGTAATGGTGATCCTGCTCTGTTTAGACAATGTGCCACTGTGAATGGGCAGCATGCAAAAGATTTTAGGTCAGTCTCTCTTGGTGTGCTGCTTGTAAGATGTACCTACACTACATCCATTCTAAATGCACTTCTGGTATCCTGGAAAGCTCATGCCATACTTGTGCCGCTTCTAGCCCTGTCATGGTGACTTGGGGGTTTTTATTAGCAAGCTTTCCTTGGTGCTAAAACAAGATTTGTTCAGTCAATGTGAAGCTACAGAACCCTCAAGCCTTGCTTGAGTACCTGTAGTAACAAACTCATTTGGTGAAAACTGACTTTGTTTTGAAGCAGGTATTCCAAATAGTTGGGTCGGTATAGGAGACATCTGCCTAGCAAGAGTTAAGCATTTTAGGATGAGCAAATGGCATATTAGCCTAGAATAGTGTTGGAAGGGCCTCAAAGGCCATTTCTCTTGTTTCCCCCCTGATTCCAAGGTAAGATGCACTCTCCCTAAAGCACTGTAGATGGATGCTTGCCTACATCATTGTGGGAAACCTCCAAGGATTCTTCAGTCACCTTTTTAGGTAGCCTATTCCATTACCCATTCCTTGCACTTGAGAAGTGTCTTCCTATTGAACTAAACATTAAACTGCAGCAATCTTAAGCTCCTGGTCTTCTCTGTGACAGAGTAAAAACAGAAGTGACAAAGCAGTGGTGACTTTGGTGGTGGCTGCTGCTGACATAGCCCAGATTCAGATTGGGGAACCAATCACACATGACCCTGGCTGGGGAGTTATCTTAGCCCCTTTGCCATGATGGACAGCCATAGTGGCCAGTTGGACTCATGGCAACCCCCACCTGATATGGGTCATGGTAGGTCAGACCATATGTGCTAGCCTGCTGTGACCTTGGGGGGCGGAGGGGGTCAGTAGCCTGGGCTGTGACTTCAGTACTTTGCTTGCTGAGACTGAACCCAGGTGTGTTCCCAGCTAGACTGGGCTCTCAGCTGGCAATCTGGGAGCCCAAGCACAAATGTGACAGTGACCTGCTGGCCACAGTAGGTTAGTCATGTTGGTTTTTAGCCAGAGTGGTAAACATTGATGTGTTAAACACACACACAGTTATACTTCTCCTCTCCCCCTGCCCCATCACTCTTTTCTGTGGGCTACATAAAGACAACTGTTTCAGGTATTTCCAGGCTTAAAGCCACTGTTCCCATTTTTAGCACCTTTATCATCTTGGTGGTTGGCTTCTGAACTGTATTTAAACTTGACATACTACTTGAAGTGTGCTGCTCAAAACTACATGGGAAATGCCATCTGAAGCATTATTTAAAGTCCCAGAAAGCAGAATTCAGGATGGTGGTGGGGAGAGTTTGGCTGACTTGCTCTTGTCTGTTTTTTCCTATCCTTTACTTGCTCTCATTTGGGTTCAGTTCTCAGCATTGTGTGCACCCAGCACAGCTGGACAGGTGAACCTCGCAGTAGAACTTAAATAGAAAAGGAAAGGAATTGCTAGAACTTTGACAAAGTAAACTTGATATAAGTTTTCAGCTTTA
The DNA here is from genome assembly GCA_003113815.1 of Sphenodon punctatus. Taxonomy (NCBI): domain Eukaryota; kingdom Metazoa; phylum Chordata; class Lepidosauria; order Sphenodontia; family Sphenodontidae; genus Sphenodon; species Sphenodon punctatus. Next base: position 1,048,924 of record QEPC01008951.1, read on the forward strand.
AGCCAGCATGCTAAGTTCCTTGCCATTCTTTCTCTTCTCCTTCCCCTTCATTCTCAAAATTTGAAGAAAAGCCTTTTGATTTTGTAAGAGCTAAAAGTGCGAGGCTGGAGAGATGGGTTGGCAGATATAAAATTAGACACGCTGTTCAGTCTGTATAATGAGTTACCAGGTTACAGAACTTAGCATTTCACTTTTTTTTGTAAAACCCATGGTGCCATGTGCAGGTTCTTTTATCTAAGCCAGAATATCCTGCTGTACCAGGAATGTTGCTGATCTAGCAGCAGGAGTGTGGTCAATGTTTTCTTTGCTTTTAGAGGTGGCAACTGATCTCCAAGGTGGCAGACATCTTTCCACCTCAGTTGGTGATTACTGACTGACTAGCCTGGTTCTTGATGGGAAATAGCTTACAAAACACCATGTGTGCCTGTGTCCCTACTTAATTTTTAATCCTGTAGGCTACTTTCAATCAAATTTAATAAAGGGACAGAAGACCTAAAGGTATGTAGGACTCCCAAATTGTGGAACAATAGGTGCAACTGAAGGGGAGTTTTGGCTACAAAAGGAGCCAGAAAACTTCCCATTTGCCAACAAACTGTTGTCAGTCACCTTCCCATTTCTCATCCCCTTCGCAATTAGGAAACCAGGCTTCATCATTTAGGTGCTTGCTGCACAGACCACCTTGTTTTAAAGTAATAGATTACAGAATATGCATTTTGTTCCTGGTGAGGATGTAGGTTTGCACTGTAAAAACAAGGGCTGAGGTGGTGATGGCCACCAGGCTGAGTTGACTGTGCTCAGTTCTTGTTCTTCAACCTTCTTCTAGAAGCCCCTTCTCTCAGGAGTCAGTACAGACTGTGTTTCTGCTGGAGCTGGGGCAGGACAATGCTGGGGAAGATTCTTAGCCGCTGAACAAAGTTAAGGTACTAAAGAAAGCAGTCTCTGGCAACTATCGGGACAGTAAAGGCCAGCATTACCAATCTTCCTTGAAAGGATAGTCCTTATGATTTCTGCACCTAGAGAGAAAGAGGGCGTTAACTCCTGTAAGCACTCCATAAGGTATTCCTAGCTCCTGTCGCGTCTAAGCAGAGAAAGTAGCCTCACATTGTTATGTCAGCTTTAAACATCAGACTTCAAGAGAAGTTCCTGCATCGTGTAGTCAAAGAATCTGGACATTCTCCACATCTGGATGTGAATTCCTCCTAAACTACTAAGACTAATCCAGTTGTTTTGTGACATTAAACTACACCAACTTGAGAAGTAATATAAACATCAGCAAAGTAACATTTTTGTCAAGTGGTTAGATTAGAAACAACCACAGTGATCATCCCATCCAGGCATGAGGAACCTCTGCATTATTATAAGCATTTATATAGCACCAGCAATGTACCTGGTGCTTTACAGCAAATATAATAGACACAGTCCCTGCCTGAGAGCTCACAATCTAAGGGAGGCAGGGAAGGGGGAACAGAGGGAGAGACATGGCATGTTCAAGGAGCTTGGAAGCCAAGGAGAGGAGTGAGATTGCAGCTGTTCTTATTTTAGCTCCTTTCCAAGGCCTGGATCTAGCTCGTTTCTGGCCCTGAGCAAGGAGGTGGGGAAGTGCACTTAAGGTGAAGAAATCAGAAATGAAGGCATGCAACCAAGGACAAGGGATAGGTCCATGGCACAGCGCCATGATGTAGACTAGGGGTGGCCAAACGGTAGATTAAAATCCACTGGTAACCGCAAGCTAGTCTCCAGCAGACCAGTGTGAGGAAAGGGGGACTGGCCCCTTGAAGACTGCCTTGGGGAGGGGGGTGGGAAAGACAGGTGTCACAGAGAAGGGTGCGGAAACGGAGGCTAGGAGAGCTTTGCCAGTGCAGTAGGGAAGGCTCTCTGGTGAGGGAAATGCTCTTCTACCTTCCTGAGATGAGTTCCTGAGGCACCTTAGAGCTAGGAGCAAGCAGTAAATTGCCTGTGGCTGATGCCCAGAGTAAGTGGATGCCATGCACCAAAGTCAAGCCACCCTGATCTAGTCTCTCCCCTTCCTTTTCCCCAGTCTGGACCCACCTGTTAAGCAATGATCTCCACCCTGAACTATGCGGCTCACAGATCATTTTCAAAGTGGCCTGTATTTGGGGATTTTTTCCCCTTTCCTGCTCTAGTCTAGCCTACATTTTACATATGTAGAAGGTAGGAAAAGAAAGGGTAACTACTGGGGAAATGTGGGTTCCAACATTCAGGGCCAGCCTTACCCTAAGCAGGGCCCTGGGCGGGAAAGAAAAGTGGAGCACTCCCTCCGCCCATCCCCAAGCCTGACCGGCCATTCGGTGACCAAATCGGACTCACCTGATCCATTGCCGCCACCTCCAGTCTGGGCCCCACACCATGCTCGCCTCCCTCTCTGCTGCCTGGATGGTCTCGGCCAAGGGAATTGAGGGAGAGAGAGGCAGAGGTCCCGCCTCCCTCATTTCCCCTGGCTGAAACGGTCAGGCAGGCAGCGGAGGAGGGGGCCGGTGGCGTGAGGGAGAGGCGGGGCCTCTGCCTTCTTCTCCCTCACTTCCGGCAGAAGTGAGGGAAGAAGCAGAGGCCCTGCCTCTCCCTCATTTCCTGGCCGAGACTGTGCCAGGCAGCGGAGGGNGGCGGGGCCTCTGCCTTCTTCTCCCTCACTTCCGGCAGAAGTGAGGGAAGAAGCAGAGGCCCTGCCTCTCCCTCACACTGCTGGTCCCCTCTGCTGCCTGTCAATCTCTCGGCCAGAGGAAATGAGGGAAAGGCGGGGCCTCTGCTCCTCTCTCCCTCATTTCCTGGCCGAGACTGTGCCAGGCAACGGGGGGGGGGCTCTGTGTCTCCCTCACTCCTGCTGCCCCCCCTCCCATGTGACCTGACTTTTTTAAAAAAAGAATAAACAAAAAATAAAAATCAACCCCAAACCCGTGGGGGCCCCCCAAGCGCGGGGCCCTGGGCAGCCGCCTCTACCCGCCCCGTGGTAAGGCCGGCCCTGCCAACGTTCTTTTTGGCTAGTCTCAATATAGGCAGCACACAAGTCGTATTTTAGACTTGCCAATTTACAAGTGTGCAGGAAAAAACTCATCCATTTCAAAAATAGATATTGTAGAATTTTACAAATGAACTTAATAGTTAATTACAGTAGGAATTGTTTATAGTGGCTTTATTAATTCATCTTCCAAATAGCAAAAACCTGGAGCAGTGAACTTCTTTCACTTTGAAGTTGCGCTAATCAAAAAGGAGGTCAACCTGCGGTTAGTAGAGTTCAGCAGTAGGTTTCAAGCCATTACGTTCATCTATTTAAATGAAATTTATCCTGTCAAACCACTTCGCAGAAGGGTTAGACGTTCATCATTAATCTCATGCATGCATGCTGTAATTTTGGATAGGTGTGATTACTATCTTATTATTTATACACCACCAAAAAAGTGCCTGGCACTAAAGAAAATTATTAACTAGGGACAGATCTGTGCCTCAAGGGTGCCTCCAGCCTAGGAGAGGGGAAAATAGGGAGCCAAAGGGGGTACGTTCAGGAAGCTCAGGCGTTGTGAGTGTAAACGCTTAGTTCAGGGCGTTTCCAAAGCAGATGATAGCTTGGATTAGCCCACACCCGGGCTGTGTCTACGTGCTCATTTACTAGCTGTTCATCAGCTGTTAGCCCCCACCCCGCACGTCCAGGGATGCTGCGGCCTATCAGGCAGGTGGAGCCAAGTTAACGCACGCCCATGTGTCTGCATCTCGTCTATTAGGCTACATGCTGCCGCCTCACGTCCAGGTCCGCCAGCACCAGAGTCAGGATCAAAAAGCCTAGAGCCTACTGAGGAGCGACTGCTTCCTGCCCCGCTCCCCACTATTGCTTTCACTGGTGCCTTAAAAAGCCCAACATATACCAAATGCAAACACACATTGTCCCATCTCATCTTTCTCGGTAGCACGTGCCTAATGCTCATTCCCAGGCTGGCTCAGGTCCCCTCCGGTGGGCGCAGTGGGTGGCTGGGCATCGTCATCTGGGAGAAAGCTGCCTGGGCAGAGGCTGAAAATGGCACAGAGAGCCATGCGGGGAGGCCACAGGTGGGGGAGATTGGAGTCTGGGATCTGCCTTCCTACCCCACCCTCAGGTGCTGGCACAGACAGGGGGTAAGGGGAACAGGCCTGGCCACCTCAGTGCCCTATTTCCCCCTGCCTGACTCCCATTCTCGCCCAGCAATGGCTCCAGCCCAGCTGATCCCGGCTCAGGCCAGGGCTGCTAGGAGCCCCATCCGGCTCCAACTGCTCCCCCCACAGCAGCCATGACAGCTGACAGAGATCCCTTTGTGCCTGCCCCCACCCTGGAGCCAGCGACATTCATAGAGGAGGTGGAGAATGGTAAGTGAATGCACCAGAGGGTAGGGAAGCTGTATTTGCATGCCTACATGATAATAGCTTCCATTTATTGCTATCTAATTATTTGTGTGTGTGGGGGGGGGTATTACTGTGTTCACAGGTGGCCAAGAGAACGCTAGGGTGCAGCAGGGTGGTACTCAGGACACAGCAGCAACAGATGTGAACAGTAAGTGTGGGGAGGAGGAGAGGCACCATTCCTACTTGGCCAGGAAGGGGGGGCCATTAGATCAGGCAGGAAGGGAAGGTGGGGTTTGAAACACCAAGGTGAGGAGGGGGGCTGAACTAATGGCTTTCTTTGTTGCCTTGCTACAAGACTGCCACTGCAATAGGCACGGACCAATCCCTTGCAACAAGCACCTGGGACCTGCCTCTTCCTCTGTTTTATAATAAATATTATTTTATTTATTTATTCAGATAAAACAGATGTTTGAACAAATGAATCCAATATTAAGCCACTTTGGGGGTGGAAACAGGAGGGAAAGGGGTGGGAAGTGGGGCTGCAGGGAAGGGGGCTCTGGCATATCAATGACACTTTGAGGGCTGGGGGTGGGAAGGGAAGCGGGGTGGAGGGTTTGGGGGTGGAGAATGGCATAGCATATGCTGCCAGACCCATCCTCCGAGGCAGCCTATGTGCTCATGGAGGGGGCACGTGCACCCAGTGGGGTTCTGTGGCTGCATGATGGCGTGCAGACACTTGTGCGACCCTGTTGCAGTTCAAGGAGACACTTAGGAACTGGACAGCTCAGCAGCTGGGGCTCCCAGGGATCCATTCCACTCCAGGATTGCTGGCTGCAAAGCCCAGAGGAGACGCCGAGCCCTGGTGGGGATATTGTGCTGTGCTCCCCGTGGGCATTTCTGCCAGGTCCATTCCGTGACCAGCATCTGCCTGCCCCCCAACGGGCTCTGCACTGGGAGAAGGACCTGGCTCGAATTGGGAGGGAGGATTCTTGGGGCACTGCCTGCACTCCTCTCTCCTTCTCCCCAGTTCCCTGTGCCTGGTATGGAGAGTCCCGCATTCTTAGGTGCCCCTCCAGCTGTGTGGAGCAATGGGGCGCTACGAGCAGCCTGGCCGTTTAGGATCCAGCAACAATCCTTGCACCAGCCCTGCTGCCTGTACATTGCTCTGTGTCAGAAAACGGGTGGTGACATGCAAAGACTAATTGCTTTCACTTTGAATTTTTACTGTCACCTTCAGTGTTCACTATAGGCACTCAATATAGTATGCAATTCGCTCCATAAACCCAGCATTGTGAGCCTAGCAAAAGGTTACTTTCAGCTGCCAATCTGTTAGGTTTGTCGGGCTGAACACGTGACTGCGGGCCTCACGGACCAAACATGAACTCCAGCGGGCTATCGTCTCATTTGAAAACTCCCTTTGTTACAGGGGAGAATGGAATCCCAGATGGCTATGGTTCTGACTTAAGAATATAAGAGGGCCATAGTGGGTCAGACCAATGGTCCATCCAGCCTAAGCATCCCATAGTGGCCACCTTCAGTTGCTTCAGAGAAGTGCACAACAGGTTACAATGGAGTGATCCATTCCCTGCTATTCAATCCCACCCCAGGCCCTCAGATAGCTCATCTCCTGAGGTGGGGATGGACTGATAGTCATTTATAGGCCTATCTCTAAGAATTTCCCCAGTCCCTTTTTGAACCCAGATATACTGTTGGCCTTGAGTACTACAGGTTAATTTATTAAACCAGACATCTTTGAAAACTTAATCACCACTTTAAAATGTACCAGGCTAGAAGCAAGCTGTACAATAATAAATGGGATTTTTGTATTCATTGTAGAGAATGCCTAGACAACAACGGAGCCACTCACATGCTCAGGGCACAGATTCGATATCTCCTGTTGGAGCTGAAGATAGTTTTCATGTCCTCTGGAGTCAATTCAAAGTCAAACACCTGGAAAGTCGAAACACATGAGTTTTCCAATAGGTCTACAAGCAGGGGCCTAGCTACGATGGAACAAGGGGACTCAGCTGAGCCTCGGACTTGGAAGCCAGGGGAGGGACCCTGCAAGTGGCCTGGATGCTGTTAGGAAATTTTCAGATTGGGCCATGGTGGATCGTTAGCCCCGCTCCCTCCCCCGTCCACTCTGAAAACTTCCTGCAAGAGATCAGGCTGTTTGTGTATGTTGGTGGTTTGCAGCGGGGATCCCAGCTGGAGCTCCTCCGGGGGATGGGGGGTGGCAATCTGAAGTGGGGGCTCTTGCTCCACTAAGGTAAACCCCACCTTGGAGACCCCACTCCTTTGACTTTAGAGGGGCAAATAATTGTAACATGAGTCCGGGCTTACAAGAGGTGGGAGTGTAGGAGAGCTTCCAGGGTTAGGATATTGTCAATATTGACTGTATTAACTATGAAGTCAAGAATGCACTATTTCTGCTTAGGGGATAGAAGGAAAACAACTTTGCAGGCAGCCGTATTAATGATGCGTGACATTTGTGCGGCAGATGTTGGCACATTGGGTGGATATTTTCCAATAAGAGCTGCCTGTTGCTAAGCACCTAGATTACTTCAGGGTTTTTTGAGAACTGTGGAGCCACCACATGTGCCTTCTGAATCAACAATGAAAGGGTATTGCAAGTGCCTTATTTGCAATTTTACCTCAAAATTCTCCTGAATGCGATGTGGGGTGACGGACTTGGGAATTACGCCCATGTTCCTTTCGATTTGGAGCCGTAGCAGAACCTACAGGAACAGATCAGGATTGTCACTAATATGGGTGACGTATGGTGGCACAGCGCGAGACAAACGATGTATCTTCCTAATCCACAAGAGACAGCCGACTGGATCAAAAAATTAGGAGAACAGCAGAAAGCATCCCAACTTTCATTCAGCCGTCCCAACTTTCATACAGCCTCATTTCATTTTTTATTTCCCTGGGGGCAAGAAAGCAACTCGTGTCACTGAGTGAAGATCCATAACTAGGAAGTGGTGAGAGTTCCAGTGGCCAAAGAGAGACCATCCCCACCCTCTTGACCAAGATGCTCTGCCCCTCTTCAGATAACGTCTCCCTCCTTACACATACATACACACACCTTCCTCCATTCCAAACAGATAAAGAGGGACAGAATAGGACCAGTTGCTGGGCCAAAAATAAAATGCAGGGCCCCGTGGGCCAACTCTCCATAGCCCCGTCCCCCTTAACAATTGGCAGTTTGGTGTTTGCTTATAGCAGACTGCTGGTGGGGGAAGAGCCCCAGAGGAAGCACGTGCCTGAGGGTTGAACGCTGCCTCTGGGAGGGGGAGCAGTGCCCTGCTCCCACCGAGTCGTGCCACGCCCTTGCTGTCTTTATGGCTTCTATACCAGGGCCCCACCACTAGCCGAAGTAGCCTCTTGGTGCGGCTGAATTCCAGGCGGGGCATGGGGAAGAGGTGGTGGCACTGTTCCTGAGCATGACTCAGCCCTGGGGGCAGCCGCTTCTTGCAGGGCCCAGTCCCCACACCCCAGTAGGTGAGGCAAAGGGGAAGATAGGGCCCTGCAGGAAACAGCCACCCCAGGGCTCCACACTGGGGCCTCAGGAGCACAGGTCCTGAGACTACCCGGATTGGCCTCTCTTTGAGGCCCCCTCCAACCATGGGGCCACAGGCCCTACTGGCCCTCCTTAAGGCCAGCCCTGAGACAGAAGCTCTCTTGCTTGTACTTCCAAATAGTTTTTTGTCATTTCATCATTTCCCCATTGCCCTCTCAAGTGCTTTTCCCTGGAGGCAGCCGGGAAAGAGGTGCCTGAGGCCTGAATTCTGATCTCTGTGTCTCTCTTCTGAAGGAGAGACTGACCCCTGAAAGAGGGTCAATGGGATTCAGAACCCAAAGAGTAGAGTAGAGACTATTGAGAGGTATCCAGTTGTAAGTTCCCCTTTCAGTTGGAAGCCTGACATCCCACCCCCTGAGAGACATGTAATCACCAATAGTCCCTTCTTCCTCCTGGTGAAATACAACCAGATTAAAAAGGTTTCAGCTTCATGAATCTGACAGCAAAGGATACATGCAACTGGGGCTAGAATTACTCCGTCCTTCTGCAAAAGATGATGGCGAAAGGAGATGGTGCCGGGTATGGGAGGAAATATTGTCCAAGGCACATGTACCTGAGCAGCGGTTTTGTTGTGTTTGGCTCCAATTTCCTTAATCTTGGGGTCATCCAAGAGGGATGTATCCTTGGGCTTCGACCTATGAAAACAGATTTCCAGTGGGAGTCAGGTGCCACTGGTGCTTTTGAAAATCTCTCTCACCTGCTATTCTTGTTACAACGGATGACTAAACAGGATGGGTTTGTAACACTGTGTTGACTTCTGCCATAGTTTTATAGCATGGGGTGGGGATCCCCAAGGCCACTTCTGGTGCACTCCCTCCTTTCAGCTGACCTGTGGCCGCTCCCCTGATGTCCCTTTTCCCATGCCCCACCCAGTGGCATAGCTACCATAGGGACAGGAGGGACATTTGTCCCAGGGCCCACGTTTGGTAGGGGGGGCACAAATGATTCTTCCTGTTCCTATAGTATGCGTGTGCATAAGGGCAGGGGCAGCAGGCGGGATGGGTGGGGGGCAAAGGATCCATGGGGGGTCTCAATAGTATACTCCTGCCACAGATGATCCAGAAACCTTGCTTCATTGCAGAGAAGTTAGGAGAGTGAGGCTGACATGCCATGGTGCCCTGCCCTTGACTTGGAAAGGTGCGAGTTCCCTGGGGTGGGGCCAGAGGATATGACAGGGTTGGGGGGGGGAGGGAGGTTGAGTGGAGGCAGAGAATCTGGGGGTTTGTGTGGGGGATGGGGCAGGGAGGCTGGGTAAAGGCAGAGGATCTGGGGGGTCTATGTGGGGTTGGGGCAGAGGATCTGGGAGGCCCTGAGCCTTCAGGAAAGGGTGGGGTATAAATATAAATAAATACATTAAATAAATGGGCAGTTTTCTGTAATAAAGGGCACTGGGGGGAAGGAAGAGGGGAGGGAATGGAACAGAGGAGAGGATGGTGACGGTGGAGCCAAGTCCATTTCTTGCACCTGGGCCTATTCCAACCTGGCTCTATGTCCCTGGCTCCGCCTGCCCTGTTCCCCTGACCCGCAGAGTGAGTGCAGGCAAGCTCCCACAGGCAGAGTGCTGTAATGAGCGCTCTGATAGGCTGTCCTAGCCCCACACTCATGCCCACCCAGTGCTCTAAGAGGTCCTGCCCCCTGTCGCGTGTTCTTACAGGCTCTTCTGACCCCACCCCTCTGTACACCGCTTTGATGGGCTTTCTTGGTCCTGCCCCCTGTAGAGCTCTCTGATGCTCTTTGCCCCCCATGGAGCATGCAATGTTTTTCAGCGTGGCTTGGGGAGAAGCTTCCCTGCCCCTGTTTTATAGTCGATTTCAGTGGTTCCCAAACCTTTTAAGACCATTAACTTCCAAATTTCTCTTGAGTCCCCATGCAACTCTGGCTGCTGCAGCACAAGCCAGGTGGCGTCTGTCCCTGTTGGGGTTATGGCCATTGCCCGTGGGGTGGGGGATGACCACATCCAGTACATGCATTACAGTCATCCCCACCCCTACTCCTCTGGAGATAGCTGCAGAACCAATGGAGGCTGAAGTCCACTTTGTTGTAATAATCAAGGCTGGGGAGGAGATGGGGACAGAGCAAAGCAGGTGCCTGGGAGTGGGGGCTCTGCATCTCTGCTATCCCCCAGTAAATCATAGCTCCTGTTGTTCAATATGACTTCAACAGACCAGCTGCAGACCACTTCACTTCTTATGATCTCTAACAGCATAGTTTGGGAACCGTTGGACTATTCCATTAAATAAGCAAAAACTATTCACACCGCATTTTTCCAAGTTCACAGAATTGCTGAATTGACAAAGAACTGCCTCCAGCATCACAAATGGGACACTCCTTTCCTACAGACGGATTTGCCTATCACAACATCCACAGACACTCAAGGACAAACCCACTGCTTCAGTGAGAGTCTGATACATTTCTGTGCAGGTCTGAGGAACAAAACGTAATTTATTTATTTATTAAATCCAGAATACTTCAGCATTCTTGCGAAACCACCCGTTTTCCACATTAGTCTCACCCATTTCCTAAAGGAAACATTTTCGCTTATGGTCGCCGTTCCTCTGAAACTAGATATGCAAAGCATTCTTACCATGGCCAGTTGGGAGCTCCCAGGGGACAGTATGCTGTGACAGAAATCCCTTTGGCTTGGCAGTACTTCACTAGCTTCTCCTGCAGCAGGTACGGGTGACTCTCAATCTACAAGCGGAAACAGTCCATTTGCTAGGTTTACCTGACATAAACTGCATTCCAAATGGCATAAATGGGGGGGGGGAAATCTCTGGATTCTCCATGGGCCAAACCCAGCCCGTGGATTGATTTTATTTTACTCTTCCAATTCCTGGATCCAGCTTGTACCCTCAGGCACTGTGTGAGCTCAGGAAGGTAGATGAGGGCATGCATTCAAGGAGAGGAGGTGGCTCCATGTCCTAGACCCATGATCTGGATCCTCCCTTTTCTTCCCCCATCCAGGGCACACTCCTCCCCGGCTCTTATCCATCCCACAGAGCTAGTATTACTTTTCCAAGTGGCCTTCTGCTGGATGCATTTACCTGGTTATTCACCGGCTTGTATTTCAAGCCAGGTTTACTCAAGAGCCTGTCTATCTGCTCACAATTAAAGTTGGAGATTCCAATGGATTTCACCAGGCCTGCATCCACCAGCTCTTCCAGCGCCTAAGAGAAGAAGGGAACCAGACAGTCTGTGCATCCGAGCACGCAGGGGTGTGTGTTTACTCAGCCTCATTGCAAATCCGGCTGAGTTGCAACTAATCCAATTAGTTGAATCTGGCAAGCGTATCCCGAGCAGCAGGCTGCAAAAGTCCATTTTATTTATTTATTTATTTCAATTTTTACCCTTCCCTTCCCAAATAGTCTGAACACCAGCAGAATCCCCGATCTATCCCAGGCCTCAGCCACAAAGTGGACACACACTATGTTGGGCAAGTCAGACACTGGTTATGCAATAAACCAGATTATCTTTACAGATCACTGCCACTCTGCCCACCCCATGCTCCACTCCCAAATCCTAGACTGATGCTGCATCAAGTACCCAGCCGGAACCATCTGGGCCAGCAGAGGCAGGGCCGGATTTAGGATTTCAGTGCCCCAGGCCTAGGCCCCGCCCCCTCTGGAGCACGGGCGGGTTGCCACCTGAGGCAGGGAGGGAGGCAATGGCAGTACCCAGCACAGAAGCAGACTGCCGCAGAGTGCATTTGGAAGGGGCTTGGGGGTAGAACTGGGCTCCCACCCTGCCCCGGCTGTCAGTGGTGCAGGTGAGGCAGTGTGCGGTTGCAGTGGCAGGGTGAGGGGCCGCATTGACCGGGCAGGTGTGGGCTAAGAACAGAAGCCCCAAAACTTTTCCCCCCAAAATCTGCTTCCCCCCAACCCCAAATCTGCCACCCTAGGCAGGTGCCTGTGTTGCCTGCCCCAGGCTCAGAAGCTTCATCCAGCCAGCTCTCAGTAATGCATGCAAGGTCAGTGGCCTCATCCTGAATAAGAGCATGGATGGTGAATGTTTTATTAGCCACTGACCTCGCATTAAGCAACATCAGTGACAGATCTGAGGCTCCACTGACCTCAGCCCTCAAATATCCCGAGAGAGGAAGACAGGGAAACAGAAATCAAGTGTCTGCCCCTGTACCCAAGATGACTTTTTCTCCCCCCACCCGCCATACCCCCCCATGCCCAGCATCATCCCAATTGCTTCAGCAGCTGCCTCAGTGTCCCCTTTCCAAGAAGACCCACCTCCCCGGTTGCAAATGAAGCCAGAGGGCACCCCTGCACACTCCACATTCATTGAAGATAGTCGGCCAGGGAGGGAGGCAGGGAACCCCCTCCATCCCCGTACTTCCCTAACTCCTCAGGGGCCAAGACCATCCCCACCACCACCACTAAGCCTGTACCCCTCTCTCACTGGGGAGCCATAGCCTCCCCACCCCTTTACTCCCCTCCACCATGGCACCCCCCATACCCCATGCCTATATGGTATTCCCCTTCTCTCACTAGGGGGTCATGGCACAGGGGTGCAGGTCAAGCAGTACACAACACACCCCTCTCAGGAGAGAGACCTCATTCATTCTTCTTTAAGAACAGCTTTTGCTTGCTATCTTTTATCATTAGTGACTACAACTACTAACATTAGTTGTAGTTATATCCTTTATTGTGTATTTATATAGCACCATTAATGTACCTGGCACGGTACAATCATTAATTAGAGACAAGTCCCTGCCCCGAGGGGCTTACAATCTAGGAGAAACAAGGGAGGGGAGACAAAGGAGAGTAGAACATAGGGAGATACAGAGGTAAATTCACAAAGTTGAGGAGCTGCAGTGCATGTGCTTAGTTGCAGGGAAGAAGGGGATCCTGAATGAATCAGTGAGCTGTCTGAGGGAATGAGGAGCTAGGCAATGGTGCACTGATCTGAATACTACCGTGAAGCAGACTGGTTCCACTAGGGTGGCCAGATATGCAAATTTTAGAGACACTTATGGGAAATACAGGTTACAGAGCTGCATTAGCTGCAATGCAGCTCTGTAACCTGTATTTCTCATGTGTCCTCAAATTTGCATATTATCTGGCCACCCTAGTTTCCACGAACATACCAAAAACCCTCTGCAGTTCAATGTTGGCTATACACAAGCCCTAGAGCACTATACCTACAGTATAGTGGTTCCGCACTTCAGCTCAACAATGTAAGCAGCAGGCAGGCGGCCAAAACTATGCCGTGATCTCCAACCCTAAATTCCCAGTGTCAGAACGGTTGCCGCTATTCAAGGCATGCTGCTTCCACCCTATAATCCCAGGCTGGCAAGCGAGCCCAGAAGCTACGAGAATCGCAAACCTACCTCCCATGCGTCCAGGAAATCTGTATCACTGGCCATAATCATGTCCGTCTCGTCCACAGGAAACAGTTCCTCTCCAGCCTGTCGTTGTAAGACAGACAGTTTAAAGATGGCATCCCTGCTGAATTTCCTATTGTAGAAAAGAAAATCTACAGTCTGGATTTACACAGAATGTAATGGTTTGAAGCTGGGAGAAAAAAAAAAGGGGAGGGGAGGTGATCCCTATTAAGATAAATAGTTTAATAATGAGAATGATCCTGATACCGCTACAATATTAGACTTCTCCTTTATGTATATCGAAGGCAAGGGAAAGGGAGAAAACTCAAAAGCTGCCTGTTGAGAGAGAACACAGAGCGGAGTATTTAACTGTCTTCCAGGGTCAGGCAGGGACTCTCTGCATAGCTGCTCTCTCAGACAAGCATGCTAGAGAAGGAGTCGGTGCATGCATAACCTCACTTTACCAGATCTCATTTGTATCAACAATACAATAACAGTTTATTGTGTAAGCATAGCCATCACAAAAAATAAAAAGCGATAAAAAATAGAACATACATTATAAAAAAAACAGACATGAATCAATTCTAACTCAATTTTTTTTTAAATCATCATCTTAAAAATTTACCCCCAATCTGAGGGAATTAATCTTTCTCAGCAGCTAATTCCCTTGCTTGGAGGCAGCCGAACCATATTTAGCAAGAACAGATGTTATCTCTGGGTCGACATCAGAGAGAAATCGCACCAGCAGCTCACACTGGGTGTATGTTGGCAAATTGTTCAGAAGGGGGCCCAAAAATTCTGCATGTGATCTTCTGTGTAACTGGCATTCAAACATTATATGCTGGATAGTTTCTATTTGGTTGAGATTACAGTGTCAGCAAAGCCATTGATCATAAGGGAGTCAAGTTGCTCCCGAAACCAACTGGGACTGGTAATATTATTAATCATTTATATCCCATTTTTGGCAATGTTTTGCAGTCTTTATCTAGTTCATCATCACAGCAACCCAGTGAGGTAAATCAATGTTATTCCCATTTTACAGATGGAGAACTGAGGCTGAGAGATAATGACTTTCCCAAGGCCACTTAATGAGTTCATGGCTAAGGCAAAGGATGAACCCACACATAACTCTACTAACCTCCGATGTCCACGGGCCCCCGGAAGCTGTATAAACAGCTCTGGATGATCCCTGGATCGCTGTGGCATGTGAGTGAGGCACTCTGATTTCCAGTCCCACTTTAAACTCGGATCCGACGTTTAGATCAGATGTATTTGTCAGATCTGAGTTTAAAGTGGGGCTGGAACTCGGAGTGCCTCACTCACATGTCACAGTGATCTGGGGCTGATTATACAACTTCCGGGGGCCCGCAGACTGGGGGTGTCTTTAGACATAATGTTAATGGGTGTCTGAATCTGTGTTTTGACCTTGATATGAACACCGGTTTGGCCCTGTGTTCACCAGGTGATGCTGTTTAGACACACACCACATCATGGGGCAAATCAGTGTTTTGCTCACCACCCGATCTCAGCATGCAAGCACTGCCGCCTCGTTCCCCGTGTTGTATGTGCTAACATACCACGCGATAGCATTAGACTCAGCTTTGGCCACTTGTTCAGCTGGAACACGCAAATTGTCCTTGTGATGCAATGGTATTCACATTGCATGTTCAACGGGTGGCCAAATTGGTCTTGGGATTGTTATGGTGCTTGCACACAACGGCCAAACGCGTGCTTAGGGGTTCTGACATCTGATCTTCGTTATGTCTAAAGATATCCATGGAGGTAGCAGAGTTACATGTGAGTTCACCCAAAGATACAAATATTGTTGGTGCTGTATTTTATTATTGGTATTTTTGATATTGTTTTTTATGATGTACGCCACTCCAAGCTGCCAGAGGCAGGAGGGGGTGGGGTAAATAAATAAATAAATAAGGTTTGAACCCTAGTCTCCCAGGTCCAAAACCAACCTCTTATCTAGGCTATACTGGAAGCAAGAAAGAAAGAGTGACTTGCTAAATGGCTACCATTTTACAAGCAAGGCAAATTGCATGGGTGCTAGAGCCATTCAAAAAGTGAGAGGATCCCACCCCTGAAGCACCACCCCCAATGGTGACTCAACAGTGAAAATGCAGAGGGCACGGTCCATTGACCTGCTGGCTCCAGCACCTATAGCAGACTGGGTTTCGTTCAGATAACACTAAGGGCTGATTCAGACGTGCGTTTAAATCGCACAGCCGCGGCGGCGGCGGCATCGTGCGATTTAAAGCACCGCGCACTTCCGGGTTGGTGTGAATGCACCGACCGCGCACATTTCAGCCTAACGCGAACTGTTGGAATGCGGTTTTGAAAGCTGCTCTGAGCAGCTTTTCAAACCGCACTCCAACAGTTCGCGTTAGGCTGAATTGGTGCATTCACACCAACCCGGAAGTGCGCAGTGCTTTAAATCACACGATGCCACCGTGGCGGCTGTGCGACTTAAACGCACGTCTGAACGATCTCTAAGTGTGCACTGTTATTCCCTGAAAGCAGTCTTGGCTTCCTGTCTTGGTAGTCTTTTTGTATGGTCACTCTTGCTTTCTTAGGTGGCAGCTCAAGAGGAAGAGAGGGTCTCACTTGAGTGCTTTGACTGGAAAGTAAAACAGAAGTCAAGTCCAGGTGGTACCTTAAATCCCATGGGCCAGTGCATGAGGTAGAGGTCCAGGTAGTCCAGTTTCAGTGCCGCAAGGGTTTTCTGGCATGCTCCTTTCACCATGGATTTCTCATGAAACGTGCACCAGAGCTTCAAGGGGGAAACCAAGCATCAGATCCCACTGCCCGAGGGGCCCTGTAATGACCTTACAGAATTTCCCCAGAAGAGCAGAAACGTATCCCATCTAGAGGAGAAAGGAAACGCCTCCTTCCACTTCCATTCACAGAACAGTTGGAATGAAAGGGCATGCCTGGGATTTAACGGCGCTAGTGGCAGCACACTTGTGTGGACTGGTATTCTTATAGAATATGATACAACAAACTTACACTGTTTTATGGGCGGGCAAAGCTGCATACCAAAATCTTCATATGGCAGAGAGCCACAAGACACACCTGGGTAGTGGGTACCCCTTTGATGCATCGCCCAGGCTGAGCCTCTCCTGCTTTGTGATTGGCAGGTACAGCCAGGGCCCTGTGGTCCTGGCTGCTGAGATTCTGAGGAACAGCTGCCATTCAGGGCATTTTCACACGGACATTTAATTAGGAATTTAGGCTTTAATCCCTATATCAGATGTCCGTGTGACTACCACAAATCCTCGTTTAACAGTACGGATTGTTGAAAAATTAAGTAATCCTGATTAGTGTCCGTGTGAATTACTAATCAGGATTAGACCGTTAATCCTGATTAAAGACATAGAGTGCAGCGTAAACACTTTACCTACGCTCTGGGAATTTTCAGCTCTATGGTACATAGAGGCACATGACTGTGGAACGATCATGTTACCTCCATCATCACTCCACAATGCATCGGGGAGAACCAAGTTTAAAACCCCGGAGAAGAAAGGGGAGAGTCTCCATTTTCTTCTCCATGTGTGCACAGCTGCTTTAATAAATTATTTATTTTCTTCGACTTCAATGACTGCTGCTTTTCTCTATACAGACATCAAAAGGTGTTAATAATTAATTTCTCATTGCCCTGGGGTACTGGAATACACCCAGTATAGTCACTTAAAAAGTTTCATGCCACAAGCGCAGGGTGGGGAAAACCGCTGGAGCAGAAAGCGGAGGGTTGGAGGGTTTTTTTAATTAGTGCGCTTGCAGATGGGAGTAGCAGGAGGGGGAACTTGAATGTGCTTTCATCAGAGCAAGCGCTGCTCCAGGTGGTGGGAGAAGCCGCTGGAGTGGAGAGGGGTGGAGGGGTTCTTTAAATTGTACCGCTTGCAGACAGGAGCAGCAGGTGGGGGAACTTCAGTGAAGCTCGACTCACGTACAGGGAGCGGGGAGGGGTTTGGCCACTTCAAAAGTGACATTGCAGAGAAAGGATGTGACGTGGGAGACCCAGAAAACATAGCTCTGAGCATGGCAGCAAAGCACCGCAGGACTGAAATTCATCCTGGAGAGACTCTAAATCCTGATTAACAGCAAGGTTGCATTCACACGAACTATCAAGGATTAACGTTATTAGCTAGGATTAAAATGGCCATGTGAATAAATGGTGGTTTGTCAATACTAGCTAATAAGCTAGGATATTAATTCCTAATTAAATGTCTGTGTGAAAACTCCTTCAGCTGCTGAGATTCATGTGCAACAAACTAAGACACGACAATTAAGGGAACACAGGATCCAGGACCAGCCCTGATCTAGAGCTGCACCTGAACTACTCAAAAGCTGTATGGGGGGCTCCCAAGCCAACGTTTGCCCAATCCTGCACTATTTAAAGCAGCAACTGAAGAAAGCGATATGCAAAAAAAAGGAAGGTGGAGACAACCCCATTCTATAGTTTCCCAGTGGGCTGAGATGATGTTCTAGCATTCTTTATGGGCTGGGGGGGGGGGGGCCAATGGAATAATAAATGAGTTAGAAGGTTTCATCCCGCAGCACAGCAGTGATGAGCAGGAAGAAAGCAGCCCTGCTTCCTGCTGCAGAGCTCAGGGGAAGTGCATGCTGCCATTGGTGGCAATGGACGTGCACTTGGAAAACCTTGTTCCAATACAGTGTGGGCATTAAATAGCCCCCTTCATTCTCCTCCTCCTCTCCATCCCCCTTCCTGGCCTATTGCAAAAAGGAAACCAAAATCAACATGGAAGATGATACATCAGGCTTGACACCTTCTCCAGCCCCTGTCACTGCTACGACTCTGCTAGATCCCTACCCAGTACCCACAGTAGGACCAGTTGATGGGGGCTGGAGCTACTGCTGCTACGGACTTGCTGCAGAACAGCTGATGGGCATGGGTGTCAGGAATCTAATCAGCCCCCTCCTCATCCACATGTAGAAGCAACAGCCTCAGCCCAGTCGCTCCCCTGGCAGGATTAAAGTTTGCTGTGGATGGGCCCCGCCACTGCTGGGGGGAGCCCTGGCAGGCTCCCTCACCGCAGAGCGCTGTTGAGCTCCCTGCTCCAGAGCACACATGTGCAAAATGGCCACTGGGGCCATTTTGTGCAAGTGCAGTCCTTTTCCCAAATGGCAGTAGCAGTGTCCCCACCATTTTGGAAAAGAGCAGCCAGTTTACACGTGTGCAAAATGACTGCTGCGCATGCACGGAACAGCTGCCATTTTCCAAAATGGTGGCAACACCGCCACCACCATTTTGGGAAAGGGCTGCGCTTGCACAAAACGGCCTCAGCAGCCATTTCATTTCATTTCATTTTTAATTTATATCCTGCACTCTCTCATTTGAGAATGAATCGAGGGGGCTCACATATAATTATCATAATACATAATAAGCATAATACAGCAACATAAAATCATTACAATTTCAACATGATCACCCCCCAAAACATCAACACTATATAACTGTCCAATAGAATACAACCCTCCCAACAACAGCTAATATATCATCCTTCAGTCCAGCAGTCCTCTGATAAATACACGCAGGAAATATCGGATGCCCTGCCCTACCACTTCACACTTCCACCCTGCTGCCACCAGGGGGAGGTCCCTTCTCCACCTCAACCCCTCCGCTCTCACCAGGGGGGAGAGCCCTCTCCTAAACAAAAATACATATCCCTCCCCTTCTGTCCAAATACTAATGACCCCAGTGCCAAGTCCTGCAACGGGGGGTTGAGCCCCATACCCCCCCTACATCGTCTCCAAAAAAGGGAGGGGGTTAAGCACAACCAACCCCCAAGTCCATCACCAATTTCCTCCCCTGACTCAGCAAACTTCTCCGAGGCCCACTACCACCGATCTCATCACCACCAGCCTGCTCATTTCTGCCGCTGTCTCTAACTATCTCAGCACCCACTAGACCCGGAGCACGGGCGCTTGATGCTCCACGGATGTTCCCACTTTGACCCTTAGAACCATAGGTTTGGAAGGGACGTCCAGGGCCTCGTCTCCGCCTTGAGATGTTTCCCTTCTGCTTGATCCTTCTCCCCTCCCCTGGACACCTGGTCTTCTTAGTCCTAGAGGGGCCTGGCTTGGCCCTGCCGCTCTTGCCGCTGCCACCACCCGCCGTCAGGTCTGTTGTGGAGGGGGGTGGGGAGAGAAGACGTTCCCCTTTACCGTACAGCCAGTCCACTGACTGCCTTTGGCCTCTCCTTGCTGCACAGTCCCGCTGTTTTCGGCAGTGGCGTCAGCGGACAGCCCAAGGTCCTCCACAGATCTCCCTGACAGCTCAGCAGCTGAGCTTCAATCAAGCCCTCCAAGACCAGTAGTACTGTTGCCTCAGAGGCCCTGTTCCCAATCTAAAACCCTAGCTAAAACCCACTTGTACTTACCAAATCATGATTGAGGGAACTCCAGACTGCACTAGAAGATCAATACATCTTTAGATGTATTCCTTAAGTGTAAGTCTTGCCCTAATGTTTAACAACTTTAATTTTAACATCTAATGGATATGTGAGGAGAAAAAGGCAGGAAATTGTTTTAAATCAACAAGAGGTATTCATTCACACCTGATAAAAACATCAAATACACCCTTTTATTGTGTGAGAAATGTGAAGGAAAAGACTGAAAAGTGTCTGCAAGTCTGAGCAATGAAACTACAGATAGCTTCTCAGTGAAGGTGTTAAGGCGGTATCCAGGGTAGAGCCCAAGATAGGAAACTGACCTGATGCTTAGCTTAATTTATGTGAGGGATTGAGAATGCACCAATAAAAGAGGGGGATTGGTTAAAAACGCCAATACGGAGCTCAGACTGGATGGTGGGTTATGGTGCCCCCTAGTGAGAGGTCTCCACAGGAAAGCACAGACTATATTGTGCTGTACTGTAATTGGTTCTTAAAGCCAGAGTGTAATTGGTCCTTGCTGAGGGCAAGAAAGGGACCAATGGGAGTGTGTGCTTTGGATCTACTCCATGCAAATGAGTTCAAGTGCTGTGTGCAAAAGGGGGTGGAGTTAACGGCTATAAAAAGGGGACCCTGTCCACTGTTCTCTGCTGTGTCCTGGAGTATTTTGAATGAGCTTGAGTGAAACGTCTTCATTGTTCTTGTTGATCTTCAATAATGAACTTGTTGTTTTGACATTGAAGAAGACTTCGTCTGATCCTTTCTGCCCAAATGTTGATAGAGGCATCAGGTCTCTGCTGAAATCTTTTGACCAGCCTATAACTATTAAAGTTCCTTCGTGCAACAAGTACCATTCTAGGGCCCCAGGGGAAGGGGGGGGGGGGGAAATCAGACCCACTGTCCCGGGAGGGACTATGGATGGGAGTATGGATCTGTTTCCCATTGACTTCAATAGGATCCAAATCCGTAATTAATCTGTAAATTACAGATCCAAATTTGCAATGGATCCAAATCCATAATTTAATCCAAACACTCATCCCTATGAATAACCCTCATGCTTCTAGGGTCAGGGGGCAGAACTTCCAGGGCAGACTTGAGTCCTGGCACATCTTTCTGTTTACCAGTTAAATACTGGTAATGCAAGAGGTAATTTCCTGAGTCACAATATACCCTACAGAGCTTGAATTGTGCCCTGTCTCCTTTCCAGCTCATCCTCAACCCCAGCCCCCATCAGGATCAAATAGTCTTGCCTCTACCTTGCTAACAATGAAGAGCTCCTCTCGGGCCACAGCCCCTTCCTCAATCTTCTCCTGGATGGCTTCGCCGATCTCATCCTCATTCTGGTACGCGTGGGCACAGTCAAAGTGGCGGTATCCGACGTCAATAGCAAATTTCACTGCATCCCTCACCTGTCCTAGAGGAGACTGATATGACATGGGAATAAAAAAACAGAAATGGAAACATTTCAGCTTCCACATGACTTTCAGCTTCCACATGAGTAAATGGTTCAAGCTACCTTAAATTAGGGCTGAAACAGCAAGCCGCTGTGGTAGCTGTTTCTGATGGAAAGAGCTCTGTCTGGGCCTGCTACCGCCGCTCGTGCCTTTGGCCCCGTGGGGGGCGGAGCCGTAGCCAGCGAGCACCTGGGGACACTGACGGAGCGCCGGGGAATGGCGCCTCGGTCACAGAGGCAGGGCCAGAGGCGTCAGTTCCGCAGCCAGCTGTTGATGCGGGGAACAGGGCCCAGCTCACGTCACCGGAGGAGGGCGGGCCGGGGCCCTCTGGCATGCTGCGGAGCGCCACGTGTCTGCGTGAGCAGAGGGGTGGGGCTGGCAATATTTAGGGATGGCCAGAGGTCACAGCGTTGCCGGTGATCAGCAGTGCTGTGAGACTGTCTCCTGCGTGGACTGATATTTCTGGTTGCAGTACTGTGTATGGTGTGAGAGTGTTACAGGTGACGTGTGGTGTGTGCATGGGTTTGGTGAGGGTAAAGCGGGTGGTGTGGATGGTGTGGGACTTGTGGTGATTGCAGTGCCTAAGGCAGGAACTTCATAAGAATGGCTTGTTGCGGGACTGTGGTGCATGGTAAGTTTCACTCCCCTTTTCCCCCTGCTGTGCTTGGGCCCTCCTCCTCCTCCCGGTGTACCTGGGGTAGCGTGTGTTACGGGCTTCCTCCCTTCCTTTCCTGAGGTCTTGACCCCCTTCCCTACACCTGTCCCCCGCACTCTTCTTCCCTAGTCGAGTGGTGGTGTGGTTGGAAGCAGAGACGTGTGGTGCTTGATACAGTTGTGGCAAGTGGAGGGGCTCCACTCTGGGCCTTGCTGTCTTCCACCCTGTGATGATCTGGCCTCTTCCCGGTTGGGAATCTCCAGGCCATATAAGATCCTGAGGGGTTGTTTTTCCCTTTTGAGCGAGTGGAGCCCTCTGGGGTGCACGAGCATAAGAGCGTGTGTGGAGTCTGGGTCCATCATCCCTTCCTAGGGCCCCCTACCCTAACAGTATCACTGGCACCCATGGACCTGGCCAGACAGCTTGAGGAGATGGCTAGAGCCATTCAGACCTTAGTCCTGGAGGTCAAGGACCTCCAGGAGAGACAGGATCAGGGAGCAGTGGGGGGGTGCTGAGGAGGCAGGGGCGGAGACTCCCCCTGCATCTATAGCCCAGGCTCCATCAGATCCTGTACCAGAGGGAGGAGCGAAGGGGAAGGGACAAAACACACCCCTATTGCTAAGTTTAATGGGAATAGAAAACAATTCCGGGCTTCTTGGCATTATGTAAATTGGCCTTCCAGTTACAGCCCCAAAGCTATCAGTCCGATGCTGCGAAGGTGGCCTTCATTATTGGCTACTTAGAGGGGATCACCCTTGATTGGGCTACCCCTTTACTTATTAAAGAGAGCCCTTTATTGAAAGATTTTAAAAGGTTTATTAGAGAGTTCCAGTTCCTCTTTGATTATCCCCACCGGGTTAAAGGTGCAGAAACTGCTATTATGGCTCTGAAGCAAGGGACAGGCCCTTTACTGGCGTATATAACCCGTTTTCAGCAGCTTGCTGTGGAACTTGATTGGCCCAATAATGCACTCAAAGTCCTGTTTCGCAAGGGGTTTAACGAAGAAATAAAGGACCAGCTCTCCTTCACTGCTATACCTGCCACCTGGGTGGAATTGGTCAACCTGACATGCCAAATTGACGACTGCCTAACGGAAAGGAGGCGAGAGCATCGACAAGAAGGGACGCGCACATGGAACACCTGTGGCCCTATAACAAGTTCAAGCCGCATAGAGCCCCTTAAAGCAGATGAACCAGAGCCCATGCAACTCGGCGCCTCCCAAGAGCCATTGTTGGTGTCAGAGAAAGAGCAACGACGAGTTGGGCGTCTTTGCTTTTATTGTGGGGCCTCCAGGCACTTTGCACGAAGTTGCCCTCAACTGCCTCCCGAACGCCAAATCTCAGGAAACAGGAGGAGCCGGGATGGACAGGGGACGTCCCGGTAAGACCACCTAGTCCCTCACCCTCCATGGCACTGGGTGCATTCACAGCCCTGAGTAGCATGGAGCAATTCCATGTTCCCCTTACCCTGGGACTTTCCCCCACATGATCTGTAGTCACCCTCGCCCTCATTGATTCCGGTGCTTCAGGGAATTTTATTGATGTCTTCGTGAGACAACAGTGAATACCAGTGCAAGTGAAGTCCAGGCCCAAGACTGTTGTCGCTATTGATGGCTCCCCATTAAGTTCAGGCCCTGTTACAGTTTGCACCCCCTTCCTACAGGGTACGATAGGGGAACACCAAGAAGCTATAAGTTTTGATGTGGTTCATACCCCGGCCTTCCCTATCATCCTAGGCATTCCCTGGCTGAGGACTCACAACCCCGGGATCGACTAGCACCGCAAGGTAGTCGAGTTCTGTTCCCCTTTGTGTATCTCCTGTTGCCTAGTCACCTCTCTGACGCCTGCACGGCCTACCATGGCCGGAACCATAACTTTGTCAACCTCTCCCTTTCTTCCACAGGAGTACCGAGACCTCAGTGATGTATTCAAGGAACAGCAAGCCCTGGAGCTACCACCGCATCAAAGTTATGATTGCCCTATCTATCTGCTTCCCAATACTACCCCTCCGTATAGTAGGATTTATGCCCTCTCGGGGCCTGAATTGCAAACCTTGAAAGAGTATATTGAGGAAAACTTAGGGAAAGGGTTTATTCGGCCCTCTACCTCCCCTGCAGGGGCACCTTTGTTCTTCATTCCTAAGAAGGACGGAGGGCTGAGGCCTTGTGTCGACTACAGGGGGCTCAATACAATTACTATAAAGAACCGTTACCCTCTACTCCTTATCCCCGAACTGCTCAATAGACTCCAAGGTGCCTCCATCTTTACCAAACTAGATTTGAGGGAGGTCTATAACCTTCTGCACATAAGACAGGGAGATGAATGGAAAACCGCCTTCCGCACAAGGTATGGACATTTCGAATATCGGGTCATGCCATTCAGCCTGGCCAATGC
Source organism: Sphenodon punctatus (assembly GCA_003113815.1). Taxonomy (NCBI): domain Eukaryota; kingdom Metazoa; phylum Chordata; class Lepidosauria; order Sphenodontia; family Sphenodontidae; genus Sphenodon; species Sphenodon punctatus. The sequence goes on from QEPC01008951.1 coordinate 1,073,086, forward strand.
TCCAGCTGCCTTCCAGCATCTTATAAACAATATCTTTCGGGATATTCTAGACCAATATGGAGTAGCTTATGTCAATGATATCCTTATTTACTCGCGCACAAGGGAGGAACACGTGCAACACGTGCGCACAGTCTTGTTGCGCCCTTGGCAAAATCATTTATATTGCAAAATGGAAAAATGTACCTTTCATCAGCAAGTGTTACACTTTCTGGGTTTCATCATTTCCCCCCAGAGCATTGAAATGGACCCATCAAAGGTCCAAGCCATAACCACATGGCTTCCCCCGCAGGCAGTAAAACCCCTGCAAAGATTCCTGGGCAGCGCCAATTATTATAGACAGTATATTCCTCGATTTGCTGCCCTCACGGCTCTCCTTACCAAACTGCTAAAAAAGGGACAACCCTATCTATGGACCCCGGAACACCAAAAAGCCTTTGAACGCCTTAAAGAAGCCTTTACCCAAGCCCCAATATTGCAGCACCCTGACTTCACAGTACCTTTTGTGGTGGAAACAGATGCCTCGAGCGTGGCCATCGGGGCAGTACTGTCCCAAAGCAATAGTAAAACTCCGACTCTCTTACCTTGTGCTTTTTACTCCCGCCAATTAACATCAGCAGAGAGAAACAACAATATCCTTGACAGGGAGCTGTTAGCCATAAAGGCCGTTTTTGACACGTGGAGGCACTACCTTGAAGGGACACTACACCCTGTCCAGGTCATAACAGATCATAAGAACTTTGTCTTTATGAAAACTGCTCATATAATGAATGCCTGCCATGCCCGTTAGGCCCTTGTTTTTGCTCACTTCTCCTTCCAGATTGTGTATCGCCCCAGACGATAGAATACTATCGCAGATGCCCTATCGTGGTGCTACGATGCAGACATAGACCACACCCAACAGGGGGACCACCTCCTGGACCGCAAGGTATTTGCAGCTACTGGGATTACCTTCTCCCAGTTTAAAAACTTAACTAAAACAGATCCCTTGATACAAAACCTACCTCAAGCTCCCCAGTGTGCAGGGCTGACAAGTCACAATAACGCATTCATCATTCTGCAAGCCACCCACCAACAGATCCTCTGGGCTCACCATGACACCCCTTTAGCAGGCCGCCCCAGCCAATGTCGTACTCTTCAGTTAGTACAATGACATTTCTGGTGGCCTACCATGCGTAGGAATACCAAGGCATATGTATAAGGCTGCAGGACATGCAACCACACCAAGATTCCCCGAAAACACCTTATAGGCCTTCTACAACTCACTCCCTTACCTCAAGGTCCATGGCAGCAAGTGAATATGGACTTTATCGTTGAATTCCCGCTGTCCCATGGCCACACAACAATATTAGTAGTCTTGGACCAGTTCATGAAAATGGGTCATTTTATCCCGTGCAAGGGAATGCCCATGGCACAGCAGATGGCCCAACTAGTCCTGCAGCATGTCATTAACTTACATGGTCTTCCTCAGACAATCATCTCAGACAGAGGATCACAATTTATTGCATGCTTCTGGCGCGCTTTGCTTACAGCGGTAGGCGTTAAGTTGGCCCCCTCGACGGCATATCACTCCCAAGCAAATGGCCAGGCAGAGCGAACTAACCAGTGGAGGTACCAGCACCTGGGGTACTGCTACAACAGCTGCAACGTAACTCTGCACACGCACATGTAATGCTTCATGAGGCACGACAGCAATACAAGCGTTTCGCAGATTGTAGATGTCACGCCACTCCACAGTTCAAAATAGGCAATCTCGTATGGATTGACCGCCGGCATTATCCATCCGTCCGGCCTTCTGCCAAATTGGACAACAGGTATTTTGGCCCCTTTCCCATTACCCAGCAAGTGAACCCTGTGACCTACCGGGTGGACCTTCCACCCCACGTCCGTTGTCACCCGGTATTTCATGTACCCCTGTTGAAACCGCATCACCCTCCACTCTTTCCAGACCCAGCCCCCCCTCCTTTGCTGTGTGATGTGCCAATGGACCCTGAATATGAAGTCCACGCCATTTTGGACTCCAAGCGCTCTCGAGGTACTCTTTACTACCTCATCGACTGGAGGGGCTACAGTTCAGCCGACCGCTCGTAGGAGCCGGCCTCGGCCGTTCATGCCCCTCGATTGCTCCGACTCTTCCACTCTCAATACCCCCTTAAGCCCCCTTACCGACATCTCACATTCTCTTTAGTTGTCGACTTTATGATGAACTTAGGTGTGAACTCCTTGATGAATTTATTCTGGCCTTTCCCGGTAGATCGCATGAGGCTCTGTTGACTATGGCGTTGGCTGATAAAGAGGAGGGGATCACCGATCAAGTTAGTTGTTTCTTATTACGGGCGTTTGCCCTACGTCAATTATTTCTTGAATTTAAGCTACCAATGGACCCATAAACCTTGACTTAAAATTAATGCCTTCTTTCCCTTGTAAGGAAGGTGATAATCTGTACTGTAAAAGACTTCTTTTGTGTTTCTGTGTGTATATGTCTTGTTTGTATTATTCTGACTATGACCTTTGGTCACGCCTAATAAAGCTTACTTTGACTTTCAAGGCCCCTTACCCCCTTATGCCTCCATGCATGGAGATCGGTGGAGGTGGGTGGAGATGGGTGTGAATCCGTGTGACCGGTCACCCATGTGCTGCACACCCATTCCCCCCCCACCCTGCACCGTGGTTCCTCCCGGCCTGTGTGAAAAGGGCCAAAGTTTGGCTTATGACTGAGGTTGTTGTATGGATATGCAAGTCTTTTAACTTTTTAAGATTGCTTTTTTATTGTTGTTGTTTTTAAAAAGTGTTTTTTAGCCCAGCCTCATACTTAAGAGACTACTCTGAATTTGCATAATATGCATATTTTATGCAAATTATGTCCTGCATTGTCTACACATTTTTAGTCACTGGGTGTTAAGAAATGAGTCATTCGCCTACATTAGTCTACACCAGGTGGGTGTCCATCTGCCAGTTTATTAGGTGTTTGCCAGACATTTCCCCCACCAGCCACATGGCCACCACCCATCAGCTGCACAGCTGGCAAATTATTTATTTATTTATTTTAAAAACTTTATACCCCGTCCCTCCTGCACAGTAGCTCAGGGTGGTTTACAATCTCAAAAAGCCACATTCAAATACAACTATAAAAAACTTACAGGGGAGAAGAACAAAACAGAACAAGAAACCATCCCTCCCTGTTCCTCACCCTACCCACGTTACCCGTCTCCCTCACCCAAAGCCTGACAGAACAGCCAGGTCTTGCAAAGGAGAGGTCTGGGGCCACCTGGGCCTCTGCCAGGAGGAAGTTCCACAGCCTTGGTACAGCCACTGAGAACGCCCTTTCCATAGTGGCCTCTTGGGAAACCAGAGGGACCTCAAGAAAGGTGCCCCCGGTTGACCCCAGGGGCCAATCAAGAGTCCAGGGAGTGAGGCGGTCCCGCAGGTAAGTAGGGCCCAGACCACGTAGGGCTTTAAAGGTCAACACCAACACCTTGAATCAGGCCTGGAAGATATAGGCAGCCAGTGCAGAGAATACAGCACCAGTATAATATGCTTCTGGTGACCCATCCCCATAAGCAGGGACCCGAGTTGACTGCGTTGCTGCAATTGGCAGTGATTTTTGCAGAATCAGCCAATCCTCGCAGAATCAGCCAATCCTCACAGTGCCATGCTGAAATTGCAGTGACACTGCAGTGGGGGCTGTCTCCAGGATCTTTAAATCCTGGCTCGGGCATAAACGTGTCGCCTGACCCCAAACTAAAACTGCTGCTGCAGCTGCCATCTGTCCGGGAGGTGTGACCATGACCCGAGGGTAAAGAGGCCCCTGGGAGCTGAATTGTGGGTGGGTGGGGTCTGAAGGCCCTATGTTTGGGTGAGGGAGGTCTGGGGTTTTAATATGAGGTGGGAATTCTGGGGTGCTGAAATTCCACAAGATTTGAGTCATGTTTGATTAGCAAAGTTGTGATTCTATGTCAAACCTGTTGCAAATTTACTTCCCAGCATGCAAGTAAATTATGCAAATATTAATGCTCGCGGTGAATTTGCAGAATTTGGCTTCACTGGTTGCAGAATTTAAGATTTTTTGGTGCAGGGAACTTGGGTCCCTGCCCATAAGGAGACACGCCACCGCATTCTGCACTAGTTGCAGTCTCCAAGCCGTTGTCATGGGTAGCCCCACGTAGAGCATGTTACAGTAGTCAAGTCTTGAAGTGATAAAAGCATGGATGATAGTGGCCAGATTGGAGTTTGAGACATATGGCTGAAGTCGCAGCACCAGATATAATTGGCAGAATGCGCTCCTCACCACAGCCCCCACCTGAACATCCAGGCGGAGTTGGGAATTGCAGAGCACTCCCAGACTCCAAACCTGAGGAACCAGTGGGGGGTGAAGCCCATCAATGATGGGGCATGCCACACCCAACGCCTTCCCCACTAGCATCACCTCTGTCTTATCGTGACTCAGTTTCAGTCGGCTTGCCCTCATCCAGTCCCCCACAGCTGCCAGACACTGGGACTAATGTGTACCCACATGTCTGCATCCCATTAATTAGGGTGAGTGCAGCAGCACACATGCACAGGTCTGCCAGCACCATAGAGTTGTGGGTAGTACTCCAAGCAGTGACCGCTTCCTGCCCGTCTCTCACTCTCGCTGATGCCTTAAAAGTCCAACAGGTACCAAATTCAAACATGCATTGTCCCAGCCTGTCCTGGTTTACAGCACATGCCCGACACTCCCTCTTTCAAAGCCACTGCTTTCTCCGAAGTGAGTGCCATGACTCAGAACAACCACCAGGCAACTACCAAAACAGTTACCTCTGGTGTTCCATCATAGGCACTCGCCGCCAGAACAACAGCCAAACAACTATGGTAAGTCACTGCCCTTGGGGCGGGGTGGGTGTGGGAAGGAGCTGCTTTTACACAGCTGCATGATAAAGTTTTCTGTTTATTGCTATCTAATTATGTGGGAATTGGTTCTTTACTGTGTTCACAGGTGGCCAAGAGAGCTCTGGGGAGCAGTAGGATACTCCCCAGGACACAGCAGCACTGGATACAAATGAGATGGGGGAGGGGAGAAGCACCATGGCAGGACAGCAGGCGAGGGACACCATGACGGGACAACGGGATAGGGGGAGGTAGAGGCACCATGGTGAGCAGTAGGGTATCATTCCTGCTTCCCTTTAGGTGGGAAAGACGACCATTAGATCAGGCGGCAGGAATGGCAGGCAGGGGCTGAAACACCGGAGCAGGAAGGTTTTTTTAAAATTTATTTATTTATTAAGGCACAGCTTTCGCCATATGCCAATGAAACAATACAGCAAAACTTCCTTAGATCCAACAACATACAACATACATTAATATAAGCCATAATAAAACAATAAAACCTCATATATCCAATATCCATCATCTTGTCATTTCCACATAATGATGAGATAAATCAGTAATTTTGGAAAAGAAAATATGA
>QEPC01008951.1:1094779-1116005 GCA_003113815.1 Sphenodon punctatus
TTTGTAAGTACACTGGGCAGGGAGTGGGACCTGTCTAAATCAAACACTCTCTTAGGGCATTATTTCACTGTCCTTTGTTAACTACACAATACAAAGGCTCTGATAAAGTATAAGATTAAAATGCTATTTCCTCTCAGTCCCTCACTGCCTGTATATCTCTACTGTTTCTGCAATCGAGAAAGATGCAGCAGAGATGCAGTTAGTGCACTAAGGGACAGGGTATTTTCCGACATGACAATAACCACAGTTTAACTGCAATCAAACATTTCAAAGTCAAACTATGCCAGCTAGCAGCTACCAGTCCAGGTACACATGGCAAGTTGGAACTTAAACAGCACTCTCGGGTGGGGGAGGGCATGGGAGTGGGGGACGGGTCACTCGGGACTTCTAGTTTCATAATGCTTAGAGGGTAGGGGAGGTCACGTAACATTCACTCCTGTGTCACTCCCTCCAACTTTACTTACTGCAGTTAGCTGTTTAGTATTAACTGTTAACATGACAAAGAGGCAGGCGTGGCGGCTGGCGGGCGTGTGATTCAGATGAATGTCTGTTGTGTGGATGGGTCAGGCAGTGAGTGAAAAAAGAAAGTGTCCCCCGACCCCCAGCCAGGACTCGGGAATCGGGATCAGGAGCAGCAGACAGCCAGTCACTGCCAGCAAGACTGACCGGCCGGGCACGGCCAGCACCACACACACCCCTCTCCCTGTCTGTTGCTGGTTGCCGCCCACCAGCGCGTCTAGACTCTACAGAACTCTGGTGTCTGGGGGAGGGAAGGTGACTGGGGGCAGGGCAGTCAGTGACGGCATCGGCGACGGCGATCGGCGACTGCAAGTGAGCGTAACGCTGGCGGTGCTAGGGGGCGGGGCATAATAGCACTCATCATGCTGCCTGGCTTGGCTGCGCTAATGAGTTAGTCTTGGGTTAATGTAATAAATAAGCATTTTTAAATTATTTATATTACAAAGGATGCCAAACACAGCAATAATGTTATGATTAACAAAACAAACAATAACACTAATGTAAAAGTAAAAAAATAAAGTTACATTTAACAGTGGGGATTTGAACCAGCTGAATGATAGCTACAAATTGTATAGCAAGCAGGGACCTTAACAACTATGCCAACAGAGTTTGGTTGCTCAGCTCACTTGTTCTAGACTGAGGAAGTGTGGAATGAGGCTTGTAAGCAACTCTTCTGCATGGACTGCACACTTCATTCCTTCAACTTTCTGAGCCGGTCCTATGATGTAAAAAATGACTCAGTCAGCCAATACACAGGTCACTTTAAACTCCCACCAGGAGTTTTGGTCAAAAAAATTTACTTTGGAGATCAATTTACGTTTACATAAAAAGATCAATTTGCCATAAAATAAAAACACCGTTCCTTGAACTCCCAACCAGAACATGCTGTCCATTCATGTATGTATTGAGAAGAATGGGCAGTTATTGCAGCACAGAGAGACACACAGCACCAGCAGTCAGCATGACAGCACAGCGCAGCAGCGGCTGCATAGTCATACTCCCTTCATGGAACCGCGCTAAACGCTCATGACTGTCTCTCATATATTAAATTGGCGGAACGCAGGAAAAGACTGATCAGCAAATTGGTGAAACACATACATGCCGCATCTGCGGATTCTTGTAGCAGAAGAATCCCAGAATCGTGGGGTACCGGGCGGAATTCTGCGAGGCGCAACGTGGGATGCCGAGGTTTAGGAATGGAATTGCGGTGCGGTAACAGCTGCTGCCGCATCAGCCCTAGGTACCACAGGGTAGGTAATTCCTTCAGGGTCTTGTTTGGGCTTTCTCTCAGTGACTGAGAGCAACCCAGATCATCACAGGGAAGAAGAGGAGGAGTATGCTCAAGGTACAAGGCCAGGTAAGGACAAATAAGAATAACACTACTCACAAACTCCAAGGGTTCCAGGACACTGTGATATGACTGGTGTGGAATGGAGGATCCTAGTTGTTCCAAAGGAGTGACAAGGGGAGGAAGGGAAGGGAAGGGAAAGAGGATAGGACTCACACTCAGGGATGGGGCACGGGGGAGGGGAAAGGGAATAAGGAAACAAGGTAAGTGAGGGGAAAACTAGGCAGGCAATCAAGACACACTCACCCAACTGGAGCAAGAACACTGAAAGGGAAGTAGGGAGACAAGCACACAAGCAAGGAGTTACAGAGGGGGGAACAAACAGTAACAAGGCACAAGAACCAAGGTATAGCAAGCAATGAGTAAGGAAGGGGCCAGCCTCTCAAGTGATTACCGGCGGGGATCTGCTGCCCTGCCAGTACCTTTATACTATCAGGCCAGGTGTGGGCATTTAGGTTGGAGTCATGGCTCCACCGCCTAGCATCCTATGCTGCCCCGCCAGTCTCACGCTGCGTCTGGACGGGGCCACGTCTGATGACCCTGCAGCAAGTTTCTGCGGGGGCTGTGCTGGGCCCGCCACTTCTCCATTGCCTACAGCTGGGGTGTTGCCCTTGATGTTTCCTTCGGGTTGCCTAGCAACCTGCTGCTCACTATTTAGCCTGCGTGAGCTACGGCACGGCCTGACACTGTCTCAAAGATGCAGTGGTGCAGACTCTGCTCAAGAAACCATCGTTTGATGTTGACTCCCTTGTCAGCTATCGACCTGTCTCTAACGGGTGGTGGTTGCAGGGGCATCTCAACCGCATCGGGTTTTTTGATCCCTCGCAGTTGGGGTTTCATCCGGGTCATGGCAGGGAGACTGTGCTTGTGGCCTTGGTGGATGATCTACGCCGAGAGATGAACCTGGGCCGCTCGACCCTGTTGATCCTATTAGATCTGTCCGCTGCATTTGATACGGTGGATCACGAGATGTTGGTGGTGCACCTGTGGGAATGTGCAGGGGTGGACGGGACTGTTCTCGAATGGTTCCGCTAATTCCTGACCGGGAGAACCCAATGAGTGGTACTTGGGGAGTGTTTTTCATCATACCGAGACCTCACGTGTGGTGTCCCACAGAGTTCTGTGTTGTCCCCCCTCTTGTTCAATGTACACATGCAGCCTCTTGGCAAGGTGATCAGGAAGTTTGACGTACAGTGTCACCAGTATGCTGATAACACTCAGCTATACCTCTCTTTTTCAACCTACCCAGACCCTGCAGTCTCCATGTTTACTCGATGTCTGATGGCTGTGGAAGAATGGATGAGGGCTAATCGACTGAAGCTGAATCCCGAGAAGACGGAGGTGATGCTGGTGGGTAAGGCGATGGAGTTAACAGCCCCCCTCATTGATGGGGTCTGTCCTTCATTGGTTCCCCAAGTACAGAGTCTGGGGATACTCCTCGATGTGCAGCTCTGCCTGGATGCCCAGGTGGAGGCTTTGGCGAGGGGTGCCTTTCGCCAATTACATCTGGTACGTCGGCTTAGGCGGTACGTGTCAGACTCCGACCTGGTCACCATCATTCATGCTTTCATCACCTCTAGACTAGACTATGGTAACGCACTCTACGTGGGGCTACTCATGGTGGCAGCTCGGAGGCTGTAGCTGGTGCAGAATGCAGCGGCCCATCTCCTGATGGGACTAGGCCGCCGGGAGCACATTACACCAGTGCTCCGTTCTCTGCACTGACTGCCGATAGTCTTCCGAGCCCGATTCAAGGTGTTGGTTTTAACCTATAAAGCCCTAAATGGTCTGGCCCCTGCCTATCTGCGAGACCGCCTCACCCCCCGGGTACTGGACCGGCCCCTGCGGTCATTGGGGGATGCCCTCCTTGTGGTCCCCCGAATCTTCCAGGGCGGCCACACAGGGGAGGGCATTCTCAGTGGCCGCGCCGAAGCTGTGGAACTCCCTTCTGGTGGGGGTGCGTCTGACCCCGGACCTCCCCTCTTTTCGTAAAAGCTGCAAGACCTGGCTGTTCCACCAGGCATATGGTGGGGGAGATGGATAGGGGGTGGGGAGGAAATGGATGAGGGTGTAATAGTATGTTTTATAGTTTTATTATTTTAATTGTTGATGTACACTGTTGTGAGCCACCCCGAGCTGCCTGCAGCAGGAGGGGCAGGATACTAAATGCTTTTAATAAATAATAAATAAAAATAAATAAATTTCAGAGTCCAGGGATTGAGGTTTGCCCATAACACTGTCCTACTTGATGGGAGGGTTTGGTACCCATAGGACTGCCACTTCCTTGTAAAGTTGGCTATCTTTATCCAACTGCTGACTATTCCTTTGGCCATCACAATCCTAATGACGACAGAGAAAAAGAAGCACAATCTTTAGGGCATGGCTGTCTGTCGACCTATTTCTGGCATTAAGCACTGACGTAGATTCTGCTAGCCTAGGAAGTCTGAGTCCTAATAAAATCAAACTCTTAATAGACAAAAGAGAAGAGAAGAGAAGAGAAGAGGGTTTTCAGGAAGAGGGAGCTGGAAGATGGGGGGAAGGAAGAATCACTGAAGATTCTTGAGGAAATGGGACTAGAGAGACCCAGAGGTACAATGTAAACCAGGATTGACTGCACCCCTTTCTGGATGGGGCTTGCAGGTTACACCGTATCAGAGGTGGGGGGTTTTCTCCCATGGGCTGCTTTGAAAATAAGCACAAGTTCTGTAGGCTAGATGGGAATTGGGGGAGGGGTACTTAAGGGGCAGGAAGGAAATGATCCATATCATTGATCTGTACCATGGAGACAGCCATCCCCTATCCTTGCGTGCATGCCCTCATCTCTGCTCTCTTCCCATGAGCTCTCTCCTTCAGTGCTTGTGGATAGGGGCTGGCTCCATGGGCCAGATCCAAGAATTGGAAAGGGGCCAAGTAAAAGACAGCTGCAGGCCAGTTTTGATCTACAGGCCAGCGGTTTCCCCGCCCCTGGGCTATATGAATCGGCATGAACATGCCACCGCTTAACACTCTTGGCTGGGATAGAGCAACGAAATGCAGTTTGACAACTTTATACCAAGTTAAGAGGAAAGAAGAGAGGCGCGTCACGTAGGCACATGCCAGAGCTACAATACCAGAGCTTAACCAGAATTAAATCATTTTTTTAACCCTAATGTTGCTACATTTTCTTGTTCAGTTCTGCTGGACGAAGGCTACTTGGTTAGTTCAGTCAGACAAAATAGGAAATAAAGAAAATGGCGGACTCCTTGCACGAAGTAAAAGAGCACGTAAGCAATTGAACTTGGACTTTGGGATGCTCCCCACTTTGTGACACATTTACTGCTGGGAGTAGTCTCATTTGTTCTAGGATTCTGTCACTAGCTCGTAAGCAGCAGCTGCGGTATTTATACAATACAGGTGCTGCTATGGGACACAGGCATTGTATGACAGCTTTGTGCACGGAAGAGAGAACACGCTGAGAAGCGGCAGGAGGGGTAAGCCTCCCTGTTGCTGTTGGGTGAAGCAGGACTGGGAGGAGAAAGAGAATCGGAATTTGTTCCAGGGTTACACAATGCTGTGCAACGTGAGACATTTTATTCAGAAAATAATCCTGCTCGTTGTAGTGCTGATACTTTGTATTCATGTATGTATTTCATATTATTGGGTACCGCGTAACTGTGTAATGGAAGATTCCATTGTTAGCGCATAGACACAAGGAGGTAGCATGAAGGTAATTGTGGAAATATACTTGATGGGCTGCCCAGTGGTTGTTTAGTGCTGACACTAGTCTAACACCCACATTAATGCTGTTCACTTGCATGGGACTGATATTGGTGCATACGCCAGCAGTAAACAGGCAGAAGAATGCACCCTAAATAACCATGAGGACATTTTTGTGGGATTACATCTTAAATCTTTCCTTGCATGAATATCAGTTTCTTCAGAGGTGCATTTTGCTGTATGAAACACTCTCTCTGCTCGAATCTCCCATCCAATTGGAGATGTCAAAAATCGTCACCATGGAACCCATATACATCCAAGGCATTTGGAATACATACTGATATGTTTGAATAAAGTAGAAAAAGGCTCTGATTCTGAGAGGTGCCATGTACCCACAATTCCTCTGGACTTCATCTTGGGATCAGCCAAAGAAGGGAAGAAAGAATGGTTGAAAACTATGAATCTATCAACAGCTCATCTTACACAGAAATGCTCTAGTAAATAGAAAAAGAGACAAAGTGGTTCGAATGATCTCTTTTATTGGACCAACTGTTGTTGGTGGAAATAAGCAAACTTTCGGGCCACACAGAGCCCTTCCTCAGGCATGTAGCTTAGCCAGTAGAAATATATAAACTGAGCAAATGTAGGGCAGGTATATACAAGGGGGCGTGGAATGGGTGGGAGGAGATAGGACAGGGTAGCAGGTGGGGAGGGGGGTAAAGAGAGATGTGCCAGACATTTGAAAACAGCTGTAAAATTATATATTGGTGTATATTCCAACAATGACAGTTGATCCAATAAAAGTGATCATTCAAACCACTGTGTCTCTCCGTCACTTGGGACCAACATGGCAACCACGCTCTCTCTATGGATTGGAAACTATATGGGAACTATAGAAAGGATGTAGCAGCTGATAATGACTCAGACTTTGGGGAGACTTCGGGTGATTTCAGACGTTAAGGGCGGGCGGTTCACCACACTCGATTCCCGGTGGGGGTGAACAAAACCACCACCACCCGGGGTGAATAAAAGCCCCGAACAGACGTGATGGGACCGGGACCACGGCCAGGAATCGGACCAACACATCACGGATCGGGGCAGCGAAAGAGACGTGACGCCGATCCCCAGCCGTGGTCAAAACTCCCAGAAGCCACCGGGCAGGGGCGGGACACAGACATGGCCGCCTGAGGGCAAACGAAGCCAAAAGGCACACAAGGGAACGCCCACACAAGGGAAATGGGAAGGGAGGGGGGAAGAGGGAGAAGAGGCTGACAGGTACCACACACAGCAGGCACACAGACAGTGGAGGCACAGCAGGATACACAGCACGACCACACACCCGGGCACACACACACACACACACACATCCTCGTGCACACACACAAGGGAATGGAAGGGAAGGGGGGCACGGGCGCCCGTAAAACACACAAGCAACAACGGGAGTGGGGGGGGGACACAGAAGAGGGGGGGAACCGCAAAGGGGCAGATCAGGCCACAGGCAGCAGCAACCCCCACCCCCCACAGCAGCACAGTCCGCATGGGCGCCCCCACAGCAACACAGGCAGTCTCAGAAAGGGGGGGGCCAGGACCCCCGGGAACAAGGCACGATGGGGGCCTGCAATGCACAGCAAGCCACGCAGAGATGGTCCAGGAGGAACACGGAGACCCCACAGTCACCGAGGGGCAGATGGAGGGCAGCCAGGACAGGCGGAGCTGTGCTGCAGGTCCAAGGACACGCACACACACCCCATGGAAGCACCGTGGACCACTCCGGGGGTGCCTGAACCCCCAGGTCACACAAGCAGCCAAGAGGGGGGGGCGTGCAGCAGGAGGCAGCACCGGCGGGTGCGGACAGGTAGCTGGACACAGGTGGGTCGGAGAGGCCACGCAGAGCGCCACACCCAGGCACCCAGGAGGGCAACCGCGGAGGGGAGCCCAGGGTGTGCAGTCAGACCGGGGGGTGGGGCCCGGAGGGGGCCCAGGGCCACAGGCAGGGGCAGCAGCACCCCGCGAAGCTGGCAGCACCACAGCACGGCAGAGACATCAGGGTGGGAGCAGCCAGCGGGGACCGCCCCCCCCAGACTGGGGCGGGAGCCCACACGGGGGCAGGACACCAGGGGGGCCGGGAGGAGCACAGGGAGTCACAGGCTGCCGCTGGGGGCCACTGCGGGCCCAGGGCCCGGGTGCCCCGCCCGGTGAACCAGGTGGGGCCAATGGATCAAGCCCCGGCGGTACCCCTGCACGGACATGTGGTGGGCGATCAGGTAGTAGGCCTCGAAGGGATCATGCATGGAGAGACCCAGCTGGACGTCCACACGGGACCACACCACCAACAGGGCCGACATCTCTGCTGCGGTAGGCTCCGACACACAGCAGGCAGCAGAAGGGGGCCAAGGAAGATGTCCCAGCTCCAGTAGCCGGTGGTACACCGCCCCACGGGTGCGCTGGTACCCACGCACCCCGTGAACACAGGCAAAGTAGGACACGGCCAAGGCAGGGCCACCCTCAGCAAGGCACACCGTGTAGGCGTTCAGGCCACACACAACCAGCGCAGACACGGTCTCAGCCCCGGACCAGGGCACATGCGAACACCGCTTGTCCGGGATGCGCCCCTCAGGAAAGCGAACCAGCCCCAGGGTCTCCGTATACAGCCGGCAATCACGAGTGCTCACCTCATAGCCAAAGTAGTGAAGTCCGGAGCTCAAGCTCTCAAAGGCACCCGCACGGCTGCCCGGGGTGCCCAGCAGCAGCTGCACGGCTGGGGTATGCCACAGGTCGCAAAGAGACATGGTCTCGTGGAAGGTCCAGATATGGGGGGCCCATTGGGGGCTGGGGAGCGGGAGCCCGGTGGACGGGCAGCCAGCCATGGTCAGGCATGACAGGGAGAATAACACAAAGGCCTGGGGAGCACACACATCCTCCAGGGCCGGGAGGGCCTCCAAGGGGTCCCAAGGCCAGGGAAAGTGGCCGCGGACCAGCACAACAGAGCGAGGCGTGGGGTGCGGACCCGGCACAGCTGCAGAACACAATAGCGCTCACACTGTCCGGCTAATCGCACCTCCAAGGCCACACTCTAGCAAACAGTGGAGGGAGGGGGGGCCGGCTGGTGGTGGAGATGGTTGATGGAATGCAGCTGTCCAGGGAGCACGCAGACCCACGCGCCCGTGCATGGGCGAGGCCAGGTGCACTGCCTGCCGGTGCACCCAATTGCATGCACGCATACCCCGGCCCCCCCTTGGGGGACAGCCCTGCCATCAGAGGCCCTGTATAACTGTTCCCACCCCCCCCTTGGGCCCCACCACCATGGAGCGAGACAGGGCAGCTGCCTATTGGATGTATCTTGCGCTCGCAGTCAAGTGGTTCTGTGACCACACCGAGCAGCTGCATCTCCTGACCGCGGAGGTGCAACTGGCCGTCCGGTTGCAGGTTGCCCTGGCCCAGATAGCTGCAAGGGGCCTCCAGGCCCACCACAGGCGCCGGAGAGCCCGTGCTCAGCTCAGGGCGCAGAGAATCTCTGGGGTGGATTGGCAGGCTGTGAGCCAGAGCCGGACCTGGCCCGCAGTGCTCTGAGGGGCTGCCAGGTGCCTCCTCTGGGCAAGGGAGACCATGCGCCGGGCAGCCCTGCTTGCTATGCCCATAGGCAGACGCCTATGGGTCGCTGAGCGCCCACAGATGTGGTGGGCTAGGGCGACTGGAGGGCCCACTTTAGGATGACCAAGAGCACCCTGCTCCACCTAGCGGAGCTCCTCACACCCTGGCTTGAGCGGCAGCACACCTCCATGCAGGACCCCATCCCCATGGTCCAGTGGGTGGCAATAGGGGTCTGGGCCCTTGCTACGCCCACCTCCTGCCGGTCCATGTCCCAGCACTTCGGGGTGGGGCTCAGCACTGTCGCCTGTATCCTCCGGGATGTGTGCGAGGCGGTGGAGGGCGTGCTCCTGGACAGAACAATCCAGCTAGTGGACCAGGGGGCCATGATGGCAGGGTTCGTGGCCGGAGGTTTCCCCAACTGCATGGGAGCAGTGGATGGCACCCACATAGAGATACTCCGCCCAGCCACCGGGGAGGCACTGGAGTACGTGAACAGGCACGGTTATTACTCCCTGCAACTGCAGGGGGTGGTGGATCACCGGGGCCGGTTCATAGACATCTACACAGGCAACTCCGGCCGCAGTCACGATGCCAGGATCATGACCATCTCACCCTTCTATGCCCGGATGTTCCGGGGGGACTTCACGGACATGGGCATGAGCTGGATCGAGGGGGTCCCGATTCCCCCCTGTATTCTGGGGGACCTTGCCTACCCCCTCACCCGCTGGTTGATGAAGGTGTACCCTGTACCGAAGACCCCTGCGGAGCAGCTATACAATACCTGCCTGTGTTCCAGCCGGACCGTGGTGGAGCGTGCCTTCGGGGCCCTCAAGCAGCGCTGGAGCAGTGTAGCTGGGCGCCTTGATTACACCGTCTCGACCTCGGCCCTGGTGATTGATGCCTGCTGCGTGCTCCACAATATCTGTGAAACCGAGGAGGCAGCCCTGGACTACCCCAAGCCCCACCGGCACCCCAGTCCCGTGCCCCTGTACGTAAACGCTGAGAACCCCAGGGAGTACCGTTACGCAAAGCGGATCTGGGATGCCCTGGCGAGACATATCGCCCGGGGGGCCCAGTTGTGAGGGACTCCCCCCCCCGGGGCCCCACCCATGGTTACATGGCCATGCCCCTGCACAGGTGGGTCCCCACCCCTGTCCCCCACAAATGGGAGTGGCAGCCATACTAGTGAATGCAGCCTTTATTTACCCCAAGTGCACACGTACACCCTGTCCCTCCACCCCTGCGTTGCCCTGTCCCCTACATTGGCCCCCATCACATAGCCCTCCCCCCCTTCCCCCCAATCCCCCTCGCTTCCTTGGGTGTCCCCGTGAGCGCCCGATGGGGCCCATGGAGCTCTGTGAGCTCTCCTCCCCCCGCTGTCTGTGTTCCCTGCATGGTCCTGTGCTGCCTCCTGGTCCAGCAGGGGGCAGGCAGTGGTGGGGAGAGGGAGGCCGGGGGCCGGGGTGGCCCCCTAGGAGGCTGCACCCTCCGGAGCGCCGGGGGCACCGGGAGGTAAATGCGTGGCCCCTGAGGGTGTGGGGCTGGCTGGGGCACCTGGGTGGGGGGCGGGGCCAACAAGTGTCCCGGCACTGGGACCTGGGCAGGCAGGGTGCCCGAGGGTGTGCCAGCCATCACATAGGCGCACATCATGCCGGCGTGCAGGAGCAGGGAGGTCCCAATATCGTGGGACCTGTCCATTTTGGCTGTGTGCTCCCGCATCATCCCGGTGATGGCCTGCTCCAGCCTCCAAAGCACCTCCACCTGCCTGCTGTGTTCCCAGCACTCCCGCCTCCGCTCCAGGTGCACCTCGGCCTGGAGCCTCAGGTCCCTCGCCTTGGCCCGCTCCAGGGACCGCTCGATGGCCTCAATCATCCTCTCCCCCTGTTCCACCGCGTTCTGGATGATCTCCTGCACCTGTTCCTCCCTCCACCTGCAGACCCATGCCCGGTACTCCTGCATGCGCTGCGCTGGGGCCATGGGCCTTGGGGACGCTGCCTGCCAGGGTTGGCCTGTGGGTACGAGAGGGTGAGTTTGATCCTGTGCCCGGCCCCTGCCCCCTGCCCGGGATGGGTCAGGGGCCCCTCGGGCCGCCGGGCATCTCTCCCAGGCCCTCCCCACCCCCTGACCCCGGCCCCTCCCATCCCCTCTGACTGGCTGGGGACCCCCTCCCTGCACCCCGAGGTGCCCTCCCTACCGCCCCACCTGCCTCACCTGGTTCCTGCACCTGCTGGCTGGCCTCCTCAGCAGCTGCCGGCTCGGTCTCTTGGGTCCGTTCCCGGGGTGTTCCATGTCCTGCAGGCGAGGGAGGGGGCTGTGGGTGTTGGGATGCGCGGTTGAGAGACCTGGGAGTGGGCCCCCTCCCGCCTTGCCGGTGGGGACTGAGGCTCACGCTGGGGCGGCCCCTGCACCCTCCACCCCCCCTGGCCCTCCCCCCCCCTGGGCATGGTCCCTCCCCTCTCCGGGTCGGCCGCTTACCCTCGATGTCCGTCTCGGATCCCATGGAGGCCGGCCCCTCGGTGTGGGAGTGCTCCCCCATGGACCACTGGCTGAGGGTGGTGATGGTGCCGGCCTCGGACTCTGCTTGGCCGGCCTGGGGGTGGGTGCTCTCTGGGCTGCTGCCGGGGGTGGTCTGCTGGTGCCGGGGCGCTCTTCCTGGGGGTCCAGGGCCCCGGAGCTCATGTCTACCAGGCGGGCGGTGAGGGGAGGGGGTACCTCGGTCTGTACCCTGCCCTGGACCACTGCGCTGCCCAAAAGCCATGGGCCGACTATGGACCCCTTCATATGGAGGATGCGGTCCAGGGCATCGTAGAAGGGGGCAGTCTGGGCCCCTGGGCCCCCTGGGTCCGGGCCCCTGTGCCCCTGGTCTGGGTCCCTGTGCCCCCTGGGGCCCTCCCCTTCCTTCGCCTTACCCATTTCCTAGGTGCCTCCTCCCGCCTGTGGTCCCGGTCCGGGCCCCTGTGCCCCCGGTCCGGGTCCCCTGTGCCCCCTGGGCCCCTCCCCTTCCTTCGCCTTACCCATTTCCTAGGTGTCTCCTCCCCCCCCGATCTGGCTGCTGTCCCCGGGGCGTCGCGTCCCGCGTGCTGCTGTGGGTGTTGTCCCTGCACCTCCTACATGGTCAGCACGCCCCCCATCTCCCCCTCCTCCGCCTGCGCTCCCTCCACCTCCGTCGCTGCCCCTGCCTCCTCCTCCTCCACCGTCGCTCTGTCGCTCACCACTCTCTTCCGCCTCCCTCCTTGCTCCATCCCGCCATGCTTGCCTGCTGCTGATTTCCCTTTAAATCTCCCTCCGGTGGTTGTGTTGTTGCTGGTTGCCTGGCAGCGACGCTGCGTGCATTGTCCACAGCTGGGGCTCGTTTCCTTTGGTTCCGCCCGGGGATTGGCGTCCAGACGTTACTTTTTGTTGTTTCCCGGTGGGGATCTCTTTGACCACGCTTCTCGGGATTTTGCGCCGGGGAGCCCGGGAAGCGTGGTTGGAATTGACCCCATGTGGGTATTGACCATGGCAAACATCTGGCGTGCGCCAAACAGACGTTCGGGGCTCTTTGGCCCCGCCGCAGGATTGAGCGTGGTTCACTGTGGTTGAGCATGATCTCGTAACGTCTGAAATCACCCTTCATTTCACATTACATATATATGTGTTCATTTCACTTCCTTTTAGCTATTTTGACTACACAAATCTTTAAAGTTTTACCCCTTCCCTCTAAATCAGTGGCATGAAATGCTCAGGTCAAGGAGTGCACTATTTATTTGTCCGTTGAGCACCCGCACACCTAGGGTGTCCTGTTAATAAATCATCCTCATCAAAGCATTGAATGTAAAGTCTTTTTAGACCTACTACTTGTTACCCAATCACCAAAGAAGCGACATAAACAGCAACACTGCAGAGGACAAACAATTTGTGTTGGTAATCATGTTACCTTGGATGAGTTTGCAAGAAATGGGTTCTTCTAACATGAGCAAAAAGCTTTTTAACTGAGAGGTAAATTTCCCCATCACTGCAAATTAGCACCTGCTCATGGAAAGATATAAGCCAGCTGTAAAATTGCAGAGAAGAAGCCCCGAACATCAAAGCTGCACAGGCTACAAAAGACAGCAAAGAGCTTTGCAGATCTCAGGAGATTCATAGGGTCAGATACAGGAGAATAACTACACACATTGCTGCAGTAGCCAGCAGCCCCACTATTACCTGCCAGGTACCAAGCCCCAAGATGGGCATCTTTGCCTTAGTGCTCAGCTCCACGTAAGTCATCGTGGCACATCTGCTATAATCCTTTGTACGGAACAGCCTTGACAAAAGACTGGGAGTCACCCTAACAAAGCCTCTTATATGGACTGTTGCTCCACCCCATTGTATGGCCATTGGCTGCAGATGGGGGAAAGGGCCAAAGAGCAGCGAGTCTGTTAAGGGAAGAGCCAAAAGCAGAGGCTTCTTTTTGTCCAGGATTGCTACCTATTCTGGAAATAAAACCAGACAGTGCTAATCTGCATACATTTCCACAAATTATTTTATGCAAACTTGTGTAAATTTAAAATTGTCTGTTGCCTACACTGAGTCTAAAGAAAAGCTTCTTATTTCCAAAGACCACAGCTCCACAATGTTCTATATAACAGATACCCTATAGTGCCCCATAGAGCACATACCCCCACAAACATCCCACAGCCTCATAAAACAGATGCCCCACAACTACATATCACTCCACTGGACAGGCACCCCACAAAACCAAGTCTAGATATATAGCATCCAGATCATATGTCATCCTGGTCACTGGACCAAAACCCACAGCCCTTCAACTAACTAAACTGCCTAACTGAGTCAGGCCAATGATCCATCTTAGCCCAGTATTGTCACAACCTGACATGGCAGCAGGGGTTTCAAATTTGGGTCCAAATCCAGCTCCTCTCTGTTGGTGTGCTACCTGAGACTCCTCCAAGCCCTCAGCAAGTGGGCTACCAGAGATCCTGGGGTGGAGATGCTGGGGATTGAACCTGGGACCTTATACATGCAAAGCACATGCTATTACCACTTGAGCTATGCTGCCATAGTGAACTGTTTAGGTGAAAATTAGATGAGTGGTAACCCTATCTTTGTACCTCCCTCTCCATTGTCAGCATCTGCTCCTTGGAGAGGAGGCGGGTTCAAAATCTGCAAAGCATTTAACCCATACTTTCAATATTTACAAACATACCTCTCAAGCATCCCAGATTTGAAACCTCTTCTGTTATCTGTCCAGTAGTCACAGAAAACGGTTGTAACGTCCCACATTAGAAAGGGAGGTGAGAGGGAGAGTAATTTGTAAACTATCAGTGGTGACAATGGGTGCAGCCCCATGAGCTGCGGTGGGACCTGATCCCCACACGCCCCATGGTGGGCAGTTGCTGGAGCTGCATTGCAGGAGGGGGCGGGATAAAAATCTATAAAATAAATAAATAAAATAAACACTTCAGGGCCAATGCAGGGAGCAGGGCAGACAGTCAGCCCCTCACGGGGAAGCTGGGCGGGCTGGCTGCTACCAGCCATCTTGCCACACCCTGGGGTAGGTCAAAGCATCACCCACATGAGCGTCTGCCCAGACCTGCCTCCCCTGGCCCGCCCACTATCCCGCCCCCAACCATGATGTGGCTGCACGGGACTGGAAATAGCACCTGCTGCTCAAAGCCCCAGAGCAGACCTTGCCCCCTGGTGTAGCAGATGGGGACCCTGCACACACGCTGGACAGCCATACCCCACTTTGCATAAGACGGCTATGCGCTGCATCTCTGGCCTTTTTACAAGGACGCAGCGCATAGCATCCAGCTACCCGCCCCACAGCAGGGGGAAACATCTGGAGGCCGTGGGTCACATGGTGTACTGCATCGCGTGCTAAGGCTGCTGCCCAGAGTGGAGTACGACTGCCCAAGGCACGGTAGGTATATCATGTGGCTGTACCCATAGATATGAATTCTCCATCCTGAAAGAGCCAGACCAACCAAACAGTTTGCCCCAGGCACATTCAGAGCAGTCTCTCCCATTGAGGAGACAAGGGATTCTTATTTTTTCTAACTGATGAATGACTCTTCTCCTTGCAGGGAGAACAACAGGGTTTTTCAACACCTGGGAGAAAATGGTCAGTCTTTGGGATTGAAAGGGGTTGGGGGGCAACTATTTGTGAGCTGAGCAGCAATGTGGAACTATGATTTCTAAGCATTTCTCCTGAAAAAATCAGCATGCTAAGGGTTCAGACCCAGCCCTGGTAATGGGCTCATGTTCTGATTAAGTTTCTTTTTTAAAAGAACAAATAATTACAGACCAATCTCTCTGTTACTTAATGGGATATTATTGCCAACACTTGCCCATGAGAAAATCCTCACAGCATCTCATCTGTCAAAAATTCCACACAGGAGAAGAAATGGCTGGAGTGGGGGGAGAAGTTTAGTGTCAAAAGGAGGTTTGTGCAAACTGCAAAGCTCACTAGGCATGGGGTGGAGAGGCCAACCGGTTAAGGGAAGTGCCCCAGCAGGCTTACACTCTAAGAGAGACAAGGGGGGGGAGACAGAGGGAGGGAGAAACAGAGGAAGAGACAAGGATACATACATGAACTCATGAGGTCTCAGATGCACGTGCTTGGCTTAGTTATTATTATTATTATTATTAACAAACATTTATATAGCGCCAGCAGTGTACCTGGCACTTTACAAAGTAATAAAATAGACACGGTCCCTGCCCCTAGGGTTTACAATCTGAGAGACAGGAGCTGGGGGATAGATATAGGAAGGGGAACAGAGGGAGAGACAAGGGGTCTAACATTCATGAAGATGCGAGGTCTCAAGTGCACGTACTTGGCTTGGTTACGATGAGAATGACAGCAGGCAGGTCCATGTGGCAAGGATAAGGGTAAATAGACCCTAGGTATAGAAAATAGTGGCTCAGTAGGATAAAGAGTCAGACAGAGCAGAGCGAAAGAGGTGAGTTTTAAGGAGAGATTTGAAGGTATGAAGGGAGGGGGCAAGGCGGATGTGGACAGGGAGGGAGTTCCAGGCATGAGGGGCAGCAAGTGAGAAGGGACGAAGGCGCTTAGGAGAGCAGGGAAGGCGTGGAAGGGTGAGAGAAGGGACAGAGGAGGAGCGAAGTGCACGGGCTGGAGTATGGAGGGTGATAAGTGCAGAGAGGTAGGGGGAGCGAGGTTGTGAAGAGCTTTATAGGTGAAGACTAGGAGCTTGTGCAGGATTCATTCAGGAAGGGGAAGCCAGTGAAGCGAAGAAAGATGGGGCTGCACATGGTCGAAGCAACTGGCGAGGTAGATGACCCTGGCAGCAGAATTTTGGACGGAGATGAGGGGAGAAAGCTGAGACCGGGGAAGGCCAGAAAGAAGGAGGTTACAGTAATCGAGGCGAGAGATGACCAGAGCATGAACAAGAGTTTTGGCAGACGAGACAGAGAGAAAGGGCAAATCTTAGTAATGTTATGGAGGGAGAAGCGACAGGATTTAGCAACAGAGTCAATGTAGGGTTTAAAAGAAAGGGGTGAGTCAAAGATGAAGCCTAGGCTACGGGCTTGGGGGACAGGCAGGATGGTGACTCCATCAATAATTATTGACAATGAGGAAGGAGAGGAAGGATGAGGGGGGAAGATAAGGAGTTCAGTTTTAGCCATGTTGAGTTTGAGTTGACGTTGAGACATCCAGGTAGAGATGTCAGAGAGACAGTTGATGAGACGAGCTTGAACAGAGGGAGAGAGAGAGGGAGTAGAGAGATAGAGTTGAGTGTCATCAGTATAGAGGTGTTATTGGAAGTCTTGGGAGGCTATGATTTTGCCTAAGGATGAGGTATAGATCGAGAAGAGGAGAGGGCCAAGAACAGAGCCTTGAGGAACACCGACTGAGAGGGGGAAGGAGGAGGAGGTGGAGTTGGAGAGAGACACATTAAAGGAGCGGTCAGAGAGGTAGAAGGAGAGTTACAAAGGTGTAGTTACTCATTTAATGTTACACAAGATATGATGATTCAAGATAAGTCAGCAAGGGGGTGAGGGGAATGAGGAGCCAGGGAAAGCTTGCCGGAAGAGGTGGGTTTTGAGGAGGGATTTTAAGATTTGGAGGGAGGAAGCGGCTGTACGTGGTCAAAGCAGCGGGCAAGGTGGATGACCTTGGCAGCAGAGTTATGAACAGAAATGAGTGGAGCAAGATGAGAGCAAGGAAAGCCAGTAAGAAGGAGATTGAAATAGTTGAAGCAAGAGATGACCAGGGCATGGACAAGGGTTTTAGCAGAGAAAACAGTGAGGAAAGGATGGATCTTAGCAATGTTGTGCAGAGAGAAGCAACAGGATTTGACAACAGAATCGATCTGAGGTTTAAAGCAGAGGGAGGAGTCAAAGATGAACCCTAGGCTACATGCCTCAGGGATGGGCTGGATGTTGACCCCATCAATGAAGACAGAGAAGGAAGAGAGAGAGAAAGGATTAGGGGGGGAAGATGAGGAGTTCGGTTTTAGCCATGTTAAGTTTGAGCTGACGATGAGACGTCCAGGCAGAAATGTCAGAGAGGCAGTTAGTGAGGCGAGACTGGATAGAGGGAGAGAGAGAGGGGGTAGAGAGAGAGAGTTGGGTATCAGCAGACAGATGGTACTGGAAGCCATGAGATTCGATGAGTTTTCCTAGGGACAGAGTGTATAGAGAGAAGAGAAGATGGCCAAGGACGGAGCCTTGGGAAACTCCAACCGAGAGGGGAAGAGAAGCAGAGGAGGCACCAGCAAGAGACACATTGAAGGATCAGTCAGAGAGGTAGGAAGAGAACCAGCTGAGGACTGAGCCACGGAAACCGAGGGAGTCAAGTAAGAGAGAGTGGTCAACAGTGTCAAAAGCAGCAGAGAGATCAAGGAGAACAAGGATGGAGTGGAGGCGATTGGATTTTGCTAAGAGAAGGTCGTTAGTTATTTTAGCAAGAGCAGCCTCAGTAGAGTGGAGGGGGCAGGAGCCAGATTGGAGAGGGTCATGGGTCAAGGAGATGGGTTACACCTCCATAACCTGTACTTGTACTTCTCTCGAGCGATTGTAGCTGGACACTGGACGCTATTGTAAACAGTAAGCTGGGTTCGATGGACCATGGGTCTGACCCAGTATGGCTGGTCTTATGTTCCTATTCTTTTTATTCCAAAACTGCCAGGGTTGGTTTTTTTTAATCATACCAGTTTGAGATGGCATAGGCCAACCTTCAGCCTGCAATAAATATTGGCTTTCAAGTTTTTGAGAGAAACACTGAGTCATGCAACTGCTGTACTAATGTATTAATTTGTTATCTAATACTAACTGCCACAACTGCCAGAATAATTGAGTTTTGTTCCTCCTTCTTTCCGGTGTCTTGGAACCAGAGAACAGCTCAGCCCTGAGGGGGCATCAGCAAAAGATTAACTAATGGGTCTAGACTGCTGTGTTGCTGCTACTGCAGCAGCTCTTCCCCTGCTGGCAACTCTTTCCAGTGAGACTTGTCTCCATCTCATACATTTGGGACCAACATAGCAGCCACTCTCTCTCAGTAAGACTGGGGGTGCAGCCACACGGGATATTGTCCCCCTTTGGGCAGCCGTATCCCACTTTGGGAATGGGTAACGTTACCACGCGATGCAGTGGCTTGTATACCTGGCGGCCGCCAGATGTCCACCCCACCACATGGTGGGGGAGGGGGGTAGCCAGCTACTATGTGATGCATCCTCAGAAAAAGGTCGGGGACACAGCATGTAGTAAGGTTGCCCAAAGTGCAATAAGGCTGCCCAAAGTGGGTTAAAGAGCTCACCTCCCATGTGTCTGGGCTGTGCAGCCCTGCCACAAGGTGGGGGAGTGCATTCCTTCACCCCCCCACACACACGCCTATCAGCGGATCGTGGGGGGGGGCTGGGAAGACTCTTCCCCGGGCTCCTCTCCCCATGATCAGCTGTTAGGCAGGTGGATGGGGGGGGCAGGGAAGGGAGCCTGGGAGGAACTCCCACCTGCTCAACAGCTGATCAGGGGACGGCAGCCTGGGAGGAGCGTGTGCGTGCCCCATCTCCCCACTCCAACAAACACCTGATTGGGGGAGATCAGGGAAGGGGGCCTAGAGGAGCATGTGCTCCTCTGGACCCCTCCTCCTTTGATCTCCTTCATCAGCTGTTTGTTGGAGTGTGGAGAGGGTCGCGCACGTGCTCCTCCCAAGTCCCAGGCTCCCTTCCATACGATCAGGCCAGGGGAGCAGCGTGTGCACTACTACTACTCCTCCCCCCACAACAACCGCCTAGTGGCAGCAAGCCAAATTCTCCAACACAGCAGGAGCCGGAGCATCCAGCCCCGTGTGGGCGGCTCCTTGGCCTGCCCCAGGGTGTGGAGGAACTCGTGATGGCCACAGGGGAACAGACCATTTGGCCAGCTCTCCCTGCCGACCCAAAGTGTGGTGGCTGCCCTTTCCCTCCACGGGGTGTGCAGGGGATTGAACCCAGCCCAGCTCATGGGGCTGTATCCTGGGAAACTCAGAGAGGGAGTGACAGGGTTACCAGTGGCATCAGTGAGCTCTCTCTAGGTGTCACTACAGGGAATGCTTGACACCTCTCCAGCCTCCTAACACAGGGGTCTCTGATATATTCATTTACTTCCAGCATGGTTTCTGCCACAAAGTGATCATGAGTCTGCCGGGATTTGCTGCCCAAAACTAGAGTTCTCCGGAGGTGACCCCAGTGCAGCCGATAACTTGCTGCACAATTAACTGTTCAGTGACATCACCCTGCCACATGGTGCACTGGCTACTGGTGCTATCTCAAAAACGGGTGCGTTGGAAATACTGAGAAGCTGACAAGGCATTAGCTGCAATAAACAAGGGTCTCGGATTTTTTTTGGCAAGTATTTAAGGAAGATAGGGTGTTTTCAGACGTGACGGGCATGGATGAATCCGTGCCCAACATCACGTGTAAAAAGGGGCTGCCAGTGTTGGCTCCGGCCACAGCACGGGCTGTGGTGGTGCTTAGTCTGGGCTATTCCTCACGACCATCCCCAGGAACAGCCCGGGCTAAGCACCACCACAGCCCTGGCAAGAGACGCTGGATCAGGGTAAGGCAGGCTGCCACATTTGATGGCCCTCTCTCACCTACCCCGATCCCAGTCCCGGTCTGTGACACTTTCAGACAGCCATGGCGGCCTCATAGGTCACCAGGGCTGCCTGTCAGGGAGGGGGTTGGTAGGCTGCTTTAAGCAGCATGGGGGCGGGACCATGCCGACACATGTCCATGCATCACCCTGCCTTCTCCCCGCCCACTCCCCAGTCTGGCTGCCGTCACATTTGTTTGGCAGCTAGGCCAAATCCTGCCCGGAGTGAGGGCCCTCACTCCAGTCAGGATTGAAGCGTGACCATGCTCAGCACTGTCACGTGTAAAAACACCCACAGTCGGTCAAAAGGGACAGCAGGGAACATAGTCCAGTAATAATAAGGTTGAGCTTTAAAATACTTGCAAAAGAAATTATTTTTGAGACACCAATCAGACTATCATAAGAAACAACATACTAAAAGTTGCAATGTCCAATGTTAAGCAAAACAGGGGTTTTTTTTGTCCTTAGTAGTTATTGGAAACGGGTGAAAAGTAACAGTCCTTGGCATTGTAATGTCTCTGCTTCTGTGGGGTCAAATGGGGTCAAATAGGTCCTTTTTTCATGAAGTAGCTTTTGAAACATTTAAACGTTCAAACATTTAATAGGGTCATTTTTGTCTCTTTATTATCAGCACAACAATCATGAAAAAACAAAAAAATCAAAACAAACATCTTCCACTGTGGTTATATGGGGAGGTGAAGGAGGTTATTAGAGCCAAAAAAGCATCCTTTAAGAAATGGAAGGCTAGTCCCAATGAAAATAATACGAAAGAGCATAGACACTGGCAACGTAAATGTAAAGTGCTAATAAGGCAGGCCAAGAGAGATTTTGAAGGGAGGCTTGCTAAAGAGGCAAAAACAAGCAACAAAAACTTTTTCAAATACATCAGAAGCAAGAAGCCTGCTAGGGAGTCAGTTGGGCCATTAGATGACAAGGGAGTAAAAGGGGCGCTCAGGGAGGATAAGGACATTGCAGAGAAGCTGAATGAGTTCTTTG
>QEPC01008951.1:1127765-1170797 GCA_003113815.1 Sphenodon punctatus
ACATGGACCTGCCTGCTGTCATTCTCATCGTAACCAAGCCAAGTACGTGCACTTGAGACCTCGCATCTTCATGAATGTTAGACCCCTTGTCTCTCCCTCTGTTCCCCTTCCTAAGTCTCTCCCCCAGCTCCTGTCTCTCAGATTGTAAGCCATAGGGGCAGGGACCGTGTCTATTTTATTACTTTGTAAAGTGCCAGGTACACTGCTGGAGCTATATAAATGTTTGTTAATAATAATAAGAAGAAGAAGAAGAAGAAGAAACTGCCATATATGAACAGTAACATTTTATACACGTCATGTTTATCTCACCCTGGTGCAAATGACAAAGCAAGTTATTCTGGCTGTGGGAGGGAATGCACAGCCAGGATATGGATGGGGTTTGGCTGGTCTGAAAGGCCCCCCGCGCGGCTTTGCTGGCAGACACGTGCAGAAATGCAGAGCAGGAAATCCAGCTCTGCATCCCTGCATGTGTCTGCTGGCAAAGCCACGTGGCTGGGGGCTTTCAGACCAGCTGATCCCTGCACATATCCTGACTGCACATTCCATCCCGCAGCCAGAGTGTGTGCGGGGGGCAGGGGGGAGGTCTGAAAGTGGTCAGAGAATCAGGACAATAATCCTTGTTTTATCTAACATACGCATTTTTATTGCACAGATATCAGGGGCCAAAGACCCGGCTTGCTGATCTTTCCTCCACCATTAAAGCTAGTGGCCACAGGCAGAAAATGAGTGGTACTCTCGTCTTTTTAACTGGTAGATTCAGAAAGGTAAATGTGAAGAGGCTACAAAGGCAGCTATCAAAATTGGCTTCTGCTATATTGATGGAGTCTTTCGATATGGGAAAGAAGAGGAGGTCAGGCGAGCCATTCAAGAAAAGACTGCAGATGGAACAGTGAAAAGGGAGTATAGGTTACTATCACTTTTAGAGGCTGTTACCCAATGTAACTTTTGGGCTCCTGATGGGCCTCAGAGAGTGTACTATAATAATAATAATAATAATAACAACATTTTATTTGTTTAGCCAAAGGCCATATCAGTCAAACAGAAAGACAGTACAACTCAATTAAAATAATTTCAACAGCATAAATACATGCCTGTTGCCTAATTTTACAAACCATTTCGGGGACAGGTAGTCAAGAGGTCCGCTGACACCTTACCCTGTCTGGGATTTGAGCAGCACACTTAGCCCCTTATATTTCGGTGTAAATATATATGTAGTCCTATTGACTTCCCCCACGACAGATAACACACCCGACCCCCTAATTAACCACTAACGTGGTACCACATTCACTAAGAAACTTGTCAAACGTACGTATCGATCCAAGTGAACCTATATAATATTCACCATAGATCTAGTCAGGAGTGCGTCTATCGAACTGTCCAAT
The DNA here is from genome assembly GCA_003113815.1 of Sphenodon punctatus. NCBI lineage: Eukaryota > Metazoa > Chordata > Lepidosauria > Sphenodontia > Sphenodontidae > Sphenodon > Sphenodon punctatus. The sequence goes on from QEPC01008951.1 coordinate 1,129,148, forward strand.
CCAGGTCAATGCCTCAGCAGGTTGCATATATAGCCGAGTGCCTAATCAAATGGAATAACCAAGAGGGCCTGGTTGAAGGGCATACGGCCCCTGTATTGCTCAACCTCATGCCCATAGACACCGGGCCCTTAGATCCACTTCGATTAAGAGCCCTGCTCCAGCAACTCCATTTGTTTTTTCCTGTAAACCTCTAGTTGGAATACCCCAACCACCGCCTTCCGCATTATTGAGGTATTTCTATTTGCTAGAATATATGAAATGCAATTGTCGCAATCCCATTTGTCTCTTTCCCCTAACAATGGGGGGGGGGGGAATTCCCGGATCGTGCTAGATTTAGGGAAGAGGAGTAAATAATGTGACAAATCCTCTGTCTTCACTTGCCCACAGTAACAGAACCTGAGTTCTGCTGGTATTCCTTTCAGCCTGCCTTCATACACTGTGGTTGCCATCATATTTACCCTTGTTAGGGTCAAGGCCCTTCTCACTTTGAAGTTATTTATCATGGAGAGGTACTTCTCACGTCCCCATTCTGTCTTTAAGCTTGCATACCACGGGCCAATGCAGAGAGTGTACTGGCAGAACTTGGTATGCAGAGCTGCCAGAAGGAAGCACTCTGCCTGAGATTCATAGAAAAGTGGAAGAGCCCACTGACTGGGTCCACTCCCTGGTTTGTGTAGAAAAAAAAAAAAAAGAAGATGGGTCACTGCATTTGTGTATTGATCCAAAAGAGTTTAATAAATATGTTAAGAGGGAGCACTATCCAATACCCATCAAGGAAGAAATCTTTGGACAGATGGCAGGTGTCAAATATAACTAGATGCATCTGCTGGATTTTGGTAGGTGTCATTAGACAAAGGATGTTTTCAAACATGATGGCAGCATGGTTTAAACTGCTTTAGTGTGAGTTAAACATCATCACATTGGAATGCAGCTGCCAGATGTTAGCAGAATCTGGCTCATGACCATGGTGGGAGCTAGTCCAGGCTGTGACTCAGGGAAATCCCCAAGTCACAGCCTGGACTAAGCTCCGTCACTGTTGGGAGCCAGCCGCCGGACCCAGGGTAAAGCTGGCTATCACAGCTGATAGAAAAAGCAAGAGGTGCAGGAATTCAGCTGAAGAAGAAAAAATGCAAAATCAGAGTAAAGGAGGTTACCTATTTGTGTGAAAAGCTAAACCGAAGAACAGATCCCAATAGAGTAAAAGCAATTGTTAATATGCCAGCTCCTGTGGACAAAACAGGATGCTAGAGATTTACGGGTATGTTCAATTTTGCTGCTAAATATGTGCCCAATTTAGTGATACAGACTGCTAACTTACAGTCCCTGTTACAAAGATCATGAGAAGATATGCATCAAAGGGAATTTGACATTTAAAGTTGCTCTTAAAGACAGCCCCAACGCTGAAATGTATTGACAGCAAACCAAACAAAAATAACTTGCGATGCTTCCCAAAATGAGCTGGGGGTGGCATTACGACAGCAGTATGGGGTTCACTGAAGGCCTGTTTGCTCATGCACCCCAAGCCTTATCAGAGGCTGAGTGTCATTACACACAAATAGAGAAAGAGGCTCTGGCGATTTTGTTTAGTTGCAAGAAATGTCATGTTTTTGTGTATGGGAGACCATTGGTAGTGGAAACAGACCACAAACCCTTAGTAACAATTGCTAAAAGAGGGTTAGCTAACATTTATTTATTTATCTACCTCCCAGGTTGTAATGTATATTTTTTCAGCTGCAAATGTATGATTTGAAGGGGAATGGACCAGTTAGGATGGTCTGCCCTCGGAGGCTGATGGAACCCCAGCGGTTCCAAGAGGTCCTGAGGGAGTTAACCTTGGACTGGGATGGTCACTCTGTGGATGAGCTAGTCCAGCATTGGAACAGCTTGCTGGAGGAGGCCATTGACAGGGTGGCTCCGAGATGCCCTCTGCCTCAGTCTTGGCACCGCAGGACCCCTTGGTTTACTGAGGGGCTGCGGTGTATGAAGCATGTAGGCAGGAGGCTGGAACGACGCTGGCGTCGGACTCGATCTGACTCCGACCGTCTTCTCCATAGGGCCCATTTGTGGTCCTATGTTGAGGCTGTGAGGACGGCAAGGAAGGAGTTCCTTGCCGTCCTCATAGTGTCTGCGAAGTCACGCCCAGCAGAGCTGTTCCAGGTGGTGCGGGGGCTGGTTAGTCCAGCCTCCCTCTGCCTCAATGGGGACTTGTCCCAGGCCCGCTGTGAGGAGTTTGTCAACTACTTCACAGACAAGATCGCTCGGATTCAGACCGACTTTGATGCTAGATTTGAGGCAGTAGGGGAAGAGTGCGAGGGGACGGAGGCCCCGTCCGGTTCAGCTTTGTGGGGGGAGTTTCAGGAAGTGACGCCGGCTGATGCGGCCGATGTCCTGCGGTCTGTGAGGGCCACTTGTTGTGAACTTGATCCGTGCCCATCCTGGCTAATAAAAGCTTCCAGGGAGACATTGGGGACAGTGCTGGCAAGGGTGGTGAACACGTCCTTGCAGCAGGGGAGGTTGTCGCCCTGCCTCAAGGAGACTGTGGTGCGCCCCCTGCTGAAAAAAACATCTTTGGACGTGGATGCGCTCGCCAGTTACCGACCTGTCTTTAGCCTTCCCTTTTTAGGGAAGGTTATTGAGTGGGCAGTGGCACTCCAGCTCCAGGTGCATCTGGACAGCATCGGTTTTCTAAACCCTTTTCAATCTGGGTTCCGCCCCGGCTATGGCACTGAGATGGCATTGGTGGCCTTGGTAGACGACCTCCGTCGGGAGATGGACGCAGGATGTTCAACATTTCTCATCCTGCTAGATCTCTTGGCTGCTTTTGATACCGTGGACCATGGGCTGCTATTGAGGCGGCTACATGACCTGGGGGGTCTGAATGGGACTGTTCTTGAATGGTTCCATTCATTCCTCTCGGGGAGGAGCCAGTGGGTGGTGCTGGGGGAGGAGACATTGTGCCCCCGCGCCTTATGTGGCGTTCTGCAGGGTTCTATTCTGTCTCCGTTATTATTTAACTTATATAATCAGCCCTTGGTGGAGGTCGTGAGAGGGTTCGGGGTGCAGTGTCACCAGTATACTGATGATACTCAGCTGTATCTCTCGTTTTCAACTGACCCAGACCCTGCTGTCTCATTGCTATCCCAATGTTTGGAGGCCATGGCGTAATGGATGCGGCTGAGCAGACTGAAACTCAACCCCGATAAAATGGAGGTGATGTTGGTGGGGAGGGCGAGGGAGGTAGTGGCCCCCCTGGTTGGGGGGGTTCGCCCTCCTATAGCTCAGCAGGTTCAGAGTCTGGGGGTGATATTGGACGCAGACCTGCGCCTGGAGTGGCAGGTGGAGACAGTCGCTAAGGCTGCCTTCCGCCAGCTATATCTGGTCCGTAGGCTGCGTCTGTTCGTCTCCGGCCCCGACCTGCCTCATCCATGCCTTCGTCACCTCGAGGCTAGACTACTGTAACGCGCTCTACGTGGGGCTTCCCCTGTTCCTGGTCCAGAGGCTGAAGCTAGTGCAGAATGCAGCGGCTCGTCTCCTTATGGGGACGGGCCGTCAGGAGCATATTACACCTGTGCTCCGAGCTCTGCACTGGTTGCCGATAGCGTGCCGAGCCAGGTTCAAGGTGTTGGTGTTGATCTATAAAGCCCTATATGGTCTGGGACCCTCATACCTCAGGGACCGCCTCGCCCTCCGCACCCCAGGGCGGCTCCTTCAGTCTGCCGGGGGTGCCTTCTTGGAGGTCCCCCGTGTTAAGCAGGAGGCCACAATGGAGAGGGCATTCTCGGTAGCCGGGCCGCACCTTTGGAACTCCCTTCCGGAGGAAGCTCGCCTGGCCCCTAGCCTGTTGACATTCTGGTGAAGCTGTAAAACCTGGCTGTTTGCCCAGGCCTTTGGGGAGGGTGAGAGGGTAGGGTGAGGGGTTTTTATCTCCCCCACCTTACCTATTATTTATATTTAATATAGCTAGCCCTGTTTTAATACTTTTATATGTTAGTATTACTGTATTGAGTGTTTCAAATTGTTTTTATTGTATTTTATTGTTGTGAGCTGCTCCGGACTGCATTGCAGGAGGGGTGGGATATAAATTTATTAAATAAATAAATAAAATAAATTTGACAATAGTGTACAGGCCTAGTAAGCAGCTAATAATTGCAAATACGCTTTCCAGAGCCTATGACTCCTCAGAGCTAGAATTCAGAATCTATGTGATACATGTCAATACAATCCGAGAAACTTTCTCTGTCTCTGACAGGACGTGGGCTGAAGTAGCCAAAAGCTACTACTAGTAATGGTAATTTACAACAGGTAATCAAAGGTGTCCTGGCGGGCACAAACTCAAAACCCTACCACACCCTTATGACAACTTTGAAGAAGACCTCTACGTGATGGAGGGCATTCTTTTCAAAAGTAGTGCCTCACGTTTTAAGCAATGAAGTGCTCATGACAATTCATGAAGGGCATCTTGGAATCGAAAAATGTAAATGCAGAGCCAGAAATCCAGTGTACTTGCCGAATATGAATGTTCAGACTGAACACGTAGTCAGAAACTGTAATACAAAGACAAACAAACAAACTAACCCATGTTAACCAATTCTGAGACCCTACATACATGGTCTAAAGTGGGGGTGTATTTGTTTGTACTGGATGGAAAAAATTATGTGCTGGTTCTGGACTATTATTTGCATTATCCAGAGATGGCCCTGCTGTCCAGTCCTACAGACATTTATGTAATAAATCACTTGAAGTCTGCCTTTGCAAGCCATGGTATACCCATGGTAGATAACAGACCACAGTTCGACTGTCAAGAGTTTTAGGCTTTCACTGCAGAATATGACTTTAAACATATCACTTTGAGTCCTGGCTATCCCCAGTCCAATGAGTTTGTTGAAAACGGAGTCAAAATCATAAAGAAAATGTTGTGTAAAGCAAAAGATGACACCAACCCTTACTTGGTTTTGCTTAACTATCAGGCTACTCCCCTGAAGCACAGACTGTCTCCAGCAGAAATCGTACATGGTAGGAAACTCAGGACCCACTTACCTGATTACATGTCGGGAACACGATGCAATACACAACATGTGGATGCATATAAGAAGAAAGCCAAGATGGAACGGGAAAGGTATTATGACAGAGGAGCTAGAGAGCTAAGACCGTTGTGACCATAAGAAACCATTCGCTTATTCAACAGACAGGAGTGGGACCAAAAGGAACAGTTAAAAGGACTTGTTGTTCCTTGCTTGTATGAGACCATCACAGATCGGGGACAGAGTCTGAGAAGGAAGCAAAGACACTTACAAATTATACCACAAGATAAAGTAATACTTGAAGACAATACATCAACTCAGAACAAGGAAGAACAGTCAATTGTCAGACAACCTGAGGAGGGAAATGTACTGCCACCGGTAGCATCCGAGAGTATCACAAATACCGTTACAGAGCTACGAAGGTCAATGAGGCTTAGGAGGTGACCACAGAGACTTATTGAGAGTTGCTAAACTAAAGGAAAAAATGGAATTAACAAAGAGATTAACCAATAGGAAATTTTTTGAATGGTTATTGTATGGTTATAAGATATTTAATTCTGTTTTGTTGAAAGGAGAGATGTGAGTTACGATCACTTTAAGAGGCTGTTACCCAATGTATCCTTGTGGCTCCTGCAGGGAGTCAGAGAATGTACTGGCAGAATTTGGTCTGCAGAGCTGCCAGAAGGAAGCACGCTGGCTGTTTTCACACGGATGCCCCCCTCCCTCCCGCTGGGTGTGTGGGAGGGTGTTCGATGCAGGGTGGGGGCGTCTGTGTAAATGCCGCAGAAGTGGGTGTGTGGGACGGTGTTTGTCTGTGCGAATAGCACGGGCGGTGGGTGGGGGTGCATGCGTGCTCCCAACACACACACACCTTGAACCATCACCCACCCACAAAGCCATCCGGCAAACTGGAGGAGGCTCTGTGAGCGGGGATGGGTGGAGGTGGGTGGGCACCCATGGGAACAGGCGCACATCCACCTCAGTAGGACACCCATCCCCCCATCCACCGCTGCACGTGTAAAAAGGGCCATTGAGGGTTAAGGTCTTAAAGTTAGCCATACTCCAAAAGATAGGGTGGCCAAACAATGCAGAGCTGTTTTATGCTTGCATACCATCTAAGTGCCAAAGAAACCCCCCCTCTCCTCCTTTATATGTCTAACTCTAAGGTTCGACCATGACTTTCTACAGTACCGTACACAGAGTCCCACCATATCCTCCAAAACAAGAATCCACCCCAAACTATTTAGTGAGGTTAAACCGATCAGCATTACTTTTAGGATCTTGCCCCCACTGCTCCAGAACTCAGTTATTTTAGATGTGGCAGTCCAACAGACATGAACTGCCAGATAAAAAAAGTTTTAACAATCTCTTCACCCCTGTTTAAACATGAGGATCTGACAGCCCATTAGACTTAAACACAGCCAAGCTAGGCAGTCATCCTGCTCCTCCTTATTTCAGATGAAATTACTGACCAAATAGAACAAGTAATAAACACTTATTCTTTCAGGATAATCAAGTAGAAACCAGACTTATTAGGCTTCTGAGACTGCAGTTATACTAGCTTCTGTAGCTTGTGTCACTTCATCTAGTACCTTAAATAAGTTAACCTTTTATCCTATTTGAAACAGCCCACTTAACCATTAAATATAAAACTGAACCAACATTTTCCAAGGTAGAGATGATTTGAGATATAGCGAAGATATAATTGACACTCTCATAATTGAAAAACTTATACGGAAAAGCATCAAGTGCAACTTATTAGGCCCCTTATTTTTGCACTAGTTGACATCTCACTTTTATAAAAGATGGACCCCATCATTCAAAAACTTCTCTAAACCACTGAAAATTATAAACAGTAAAGACAACATAGCCATACAGTAATGAGTAAACCTTGATCAGCGGTTTTCAAGGTTGTGGAGAACCACATCTGCTTCCTCTTGGTGAGCACCTGGCCTGGTTTTTCATTCCGTGCTGCAGGAAAATTTCCAGATCCGCAGGGTCATGACATTTATTTATTTTTTCCTTGGTACAAAATATTGAATCTGGCAAGGAAGCAAATTTGTGGTTTGAGGCCTTCTGCTATAAGCGAGTCCATACATTTATGCCAGCTCCTGCGTTTATTCTGGGTTTCAATTGATAGGCTGCTTCTAAATGAGCGGATCGTCATCGCGCGACCCACTCGCGCGATATTTCAAAATCCCACAAGGCGGGATTACACGAGACAGAAGTCCAGGATCATGCGCATAGAAGACTGTCCGGGACATCATTTGCAGACTGTGAATTAAATACCTTGATTGTGAGGTATTTAGTTCACAGTCTGCAAACAATGCGCAACCGCCTTCTATGCGCATGATTCTGGATTTCTGTCTCGTGTAATCCCACCTTGCGGGATTTTGAAATATCGCACGAACGGGTCACGCAACCGCGACCTGCTCATTTAAAAGCAGCCTTAAGTCTTGAAAAATCTTGATCTTGTGCCCATGAAACTCTAGATTTTGATTCGTGCACGTAAACCTTGAGATCTCTTCCTTTTCTAAATGCTTCTCAAATTTTACAATCATGGTCCTAGGTGGTTGGTCATCTCTAGGCTGGGGTCTCCGTGATCTGTACACTCTTTCAGTACGAGCAGCATAGAGATGCACTTCTGAGGGAGAATCATTTTTCCAGTAACTAACTGCCTTATGAAGGCACGTGTGTTTGTTGTTTCAGGCCCCTCCAGGATTCCTATGAAGCACAGATTGTATCTGCAACTTCTGTTCTCTAAATCTTCACATTTCTCTTCAAGGTGTTGTATTCTAGCAAGCAGAGAACACCTCAGAGTCATCATCTAGTTCTCTCACAGTCACACTGCAGATATCCACCCTTTGGCTGACCACCTCAACTTTTTTCCTCACTAGGTCTATTGAAGAGTGGACCTTTGCAAATTCTTTTGCCACCTGTTCTAGCAGGTTTTCTCTGTCTTTGAGAGCCGCTTGCAGCTCCGTTTTGATGTCAGCAAAGGCTGCTGAACAGCGAGAGCAGGCAGGCTCCTCAGCATTTTGCATAGCCTAGGGTTCTAGGGCACCCACCATTTTGTCCCGAGGGCTGTGTTCGGCTGCGCTAGGCCTAGAAATCGGAGATGGCGTACAGTACCTGTTAAAGGTCTTCTTTTCCTTGGTTTCCTTTTTTTTTCCTCTCCAAAGGGGGGTAACGTTTACCACCTCTCATTGAGACTTGGGAGACTGGGCTTTGCGCTGGACTGGCGTTTGGGGTGATTTTATCTTTGGAACAGCAGGAGTTCTCTCTGAATGCTGCTACCTACGGCGCATGCTCAGTCGCCCCATTTACACTTTTTATTTACATTTCCCCCAATTTGCTTTCATCCCTAACTTTCATTCATATTTATTTAATGTATTTTAAAACTGATGTTTAAAGTTTCTGCTTTTGTGAAGAAACAGATATGATGGTCGTGTCCATTGTCTTCCAATATTCGCAGCTTTGGAACACATTTCATTGCCTAGAGCTGGTCCAGACACGCCTAGAACACTCTTGGAAGAACCTTAAATTTGACAACATGAGTCTCTTAATTATACACAACCCCTTTACTCTAAAGGTGATTATACTGAGAGTAGTACTACAGAAGAGCTGATGATGTACTACCAGAGTTCAGTGGTCCATGTGGTCTGACTTACTGCCTTCAGAATTAACCTATGATGGAGGCTCCACAGGAAAAGATAAAGGACAGAAATCCTGGTGCACATTGTACAATATATTTAATGGGGCAGGAGGAAGTTCTTCCATTTCCAAGCTGGCAGCCAGTTTATACCCTGAAGTCTGAGGGGCAGAGTCTTGAAGTTTTAATCCTCACTTGTAAAACAGCAGATGCTACCCGAGTTTGACTTGTAATAGGCTCTTGTATGCCTCTGGACCAGGCACTATGATTCCAAACGTATCAGACTTTCTTGCACAAAATATTATAGTAGAAAAATAAAGAGCTGGAAATTTTTCTTAATTTCCCTCCCTCCATCAGCTGTTTGTCGGAACAACCAGAGAAAGCTCATGGGACATTTAAAATACAGGTTAGTAAAACCTTGCATATTGAGGTTTTACTAATCCAGGAGTTTTTCTGGACAGCTCGCACAAGAGGCATTTAAATGGGCAAGTAATTAGCTTGTTTAGTTGCAAACCTGCAGGTCTGCATCTTGTCTAAAAACACCCTAGGCTGGGAGTCCCTACGTGCAGGGTCAGTCACCATGTGCACACCAGCTAGGGTTGCCACCAAGCACATTTTTAAGGAACACTTCTGAAAAATACATGTTGCAGGGCACCAATGCAGGCCCAGTAAAATGTATTTTTCATAAGTGTTCCTTAAAAATGTGCATAGGTGGCAATCCAACACCAGCCAGGGTTGCCAGGTTTCCCACTTTTGGCAGGAATTCCCATTTTGGGGAGGTTGTGGAAGTGTCCCTAAAATTCTTCGGTCAGGACAGCTATAAAATATAATCCTCCCGCCCCGGCTGCTAGTGTTGCTGCTTAGGGGACAGCAGAGTACTGCAGAGTTGCCACTCTGCTTCCCTTCCCACTAACAAGAGTCTGGGTGCAGCACTGAGAACACGTGAGCATGGAGGACGAAGCTCTCCCCATCACCTCTGGGCTCAGCAGCAGCGCCCCAGGTGGAGCTGGGCAGCAGCAGCCACAGCGAGAAACTCTTCCCAGCGCTGGGCAGCAGGATGGCACTAAGCCCAGCAGGAGCACAGGAACCAACGCGACCCCCGTGTGGGGGGCAGATTCCAAAGCAACCCGCAGACCGACCCTGAACAGGGTTCCCGGATCTGCAAATTCCAAGGATAGTTCTGTCTGGCAGGACATCTCTTCTGGGAGAGGGGGCATCCAGAAGAGAGAGACAGGAGGATCCCCTGGTCTGGGCCCGGGCAGTTAGCAACCAAGCATGGAGGGGAGGGTGGCTGGGCAAGGGAGTCTGTGTGAGGGTTGGGCTCAGTGCCTGGGCTTGGTGGAGGGGAGCTGCATGTCAGGTTGGACCAGGCAAGGAGAACTGGGCAGCGGCTCTGGGTCTGTGAGCAGTTCTTTTAGGCCAATGCAATGATACATGCATACACACATCAGGCTGGGAAGCAGGCAGCACCGTGCTGCCTCTCCAGCTGACCTCTGCTCACATGGCAAGCAGTCTCAGCCTCAGAGTGCTGTGGACCCCAGGTTCGGAAAATCTCACAGAGCGACACCTTCTGCACTGCCTGGTTCTTCCTGTCCCAGTTCCGATTGTAGCCTGCTGTCCTGCCTCTGTCCACTCTTCCTCCACACACTCTGCTGCGGTCAGGGCAGAGCTCTGCACAGGAAGGCAGGGAGTGGAGTGTCTGCCCTGGCATCAGATGGCTGGGCTGAGAAGAACTGGGCCAGCTGTGCACTGAGACAGTAGGAATGTAGGTGGCCTGGATGAGGGCCCCTAAACTAGGGGGGATGGCATCTGTGCCCTATCCCTCAGTAAATGTCAGGGGGGGCGGGATGTACCTAGGATGCCAGCTATTAGGCTCTGATTCTGGCTGTCATTTATTCAGTTCCCCACAGAGTGGCAGCATTACATGGGATCAAATTCTGCATACTGCATTTACTCTTACCTGTTGCTTGCAGCAGAATTTCACCCACGCTGCCTACAACATCCGAAGAAGGTGGGTGTCTGCAGCAGCTATAGGAATGTAAGTGCACTGAGAGTCAAGGAGGTGAATGACAACTACCATCTGCATGCTATAAAGAAAGCTCAAACTACAGCTATAAGATGAGCACCCACCAAAACAAGCAAATCCATCGAGTCCAAATGATCTGACCCAGAACAAACAAAATGGGTATCAAACAGAACCAATAATCTTTGTTCAATTGCCCTTATTCATCTTTTCGCATCATTTGTGCATTTTGTTTGTTTCGGTAATTTTAGTCTTTCCTTTGTCTGGTTCCATAAATATTTATTTAGATATATGCCCCACCCTTCCCTTAAAGCTCATAAAGAGCCAGTGATGTATCTGGCACTGAACAATTGTTTTCTGGATAAACTCTGTTGCAGCTGCATGCCAGGAAGCAAATTTGCGTGACTCAAATGTGCCTACTCAAGAAATGATTTATTCTGCTCACAATGAATTTGCAGAATTGGCTTTCTTGACTGCAGAATTTTTGATTTTTTGTGCAGTGAACATCGGTTTCTGCTTACTTGTAACGTACGATAATGAGCAGATAAAAGTTTCTCTTACTGTTTATTAGGAAAACACTCAAGCACATCCTTGTCAATTGTTTCTCAAAGAAAGGGGGGGGGGGTGTTTCATGCTTACACTGGTTATATTCCCCACTATGTCTATATAATCTTTTAAACCCATTCCTCCTGTTGCTTAGTTACCTGAAACAGCAAATCATGGCAATGTTCCCTGCACTTAGCAATACTAAACAAAACAAAGTTTCATCCCCCCGACAACTTTTACCAGAGCTGAACTTGGCATAAGCAAAGAGCATGCTGGGAAATCAACTATTAGCATCTGCCTAGACAGCAGTTTGGTACATTTCAGCAACTCAGTGCCTGGATTTGACCCCTGGGTCCAGTTCCTACCCACAAGTACTGAACGACTGAGCTCAGCGTAAGGGAACAGAGATGAGGATAGGCACACAAGGCTTGGGAACAATGATCCATGAAGCAGAGCCTGTTTTTCCTGAGCACCCCCACCCCCAACTTGTATGGGGTTCTCAGAGCTTATACTCATTTTAAAAGTGGACTCTGCCCTACATCCATGATTAGGGTTTCAAAAATAAGGGACACTGCAGAGCTGAGTGATGCAGAGGTAAGGGATGTCCATTCTGTTCCATAGAGCTGTGGTGTTCAGAACAAGGGACTCCTGTTATAAAAATAAGGGATGTTCGTTACGTTCTGTAGAGCGGGAGGGCTCTGAAACGAGATGCTTGCTTAAAATAAGGGACACCTGGCAACTCTCTTCACGATACACCCCCTTTTTCCAGCATAATCCAAAGCCCAATGTACCATACCCCTAATTTTACTGTCTGCTGAGAATAAGGGCCTCAGATCCATCATTCCACCACAAGCACTTATGTTTGTCATCGGACATGTTTGCTCCAGATCTTTATACACTGATTAAACCTGTGTATTAACTTAAAGTGAACAAAGGTATTGATTATACACACTGCTGCAGGGGCAGCCAAGAAGTAATAATAATAATAATAATAATTTTATTTATATAGCACTCCCCTGCCTTGCATGGCACTCAGAGCACTTCAAACAATAAAAATAAAACAATTTTTAAAACAGATGATTTTAAAACAATAATAAAGTACTTTAAAATAGGGGAAGGAAAAAGGGAGGACAGTACAATTAAGGGAACCAGCAGTGGTTCCTGAAAGCACCTAGAAAATAGGTTTTCAGGTGCTTTTTAAAAGGTAAGGAAGAAGGAACTAAGACGAACATCCAGAGGGAGTGAGTTCCACCCACCAATCACCCACCAACTTAAGGCATGATGGTGAATGGTTCCTGAGCACAGGTACCCATCAGTGCGAGACTCCAGAAGTAGGTCTCGAATATAGCCAGGGCCTAAACCATTCAGGGCCCTAAAAACATGTAGCTTGTACATCCGTAAGAAGTAGATGATAATCCACTGGTAGACCAAAAGTTCGACAGCTTGCAAACAAGACAGGAGGGGGCAGGGAACGGCCGAAATCACGTCAGGGAGATCATGTGCACAGGGGGGTTTCAGGGTAGCCCATTTCTGCCATGATTTTAGTGATGGGAGACAGGGCTGAAAATGCCACTGCCCATGAGTGGAACTTCACGTGATCCCCCGATATGATTTTGGTTCACGGCAATTCCCGCACCCCTCTGTCTCATGTGTAAGTGGCCTTAGGCTCCAGTAGATCATGGTGTGGGGAGGGGTATGAATCTCTCAGAGATTACCTCCAAGGAGAAGAGCAGGACTGGCACCCCAAGGAGTGTATCCAGGGGGGAAGACAGGGCTAGGAGATCCCCTGCCTCCAGTGTGTTGGGGAAGGAAGGCTCTCTCTAAAAGGGCATGGTCCTCTCCACTATGGAGACCGGTTTCTGAGGAGCCAGTCATAGGGGCCCTGGTAATCACCTTGGGTGATTACCAGCAGCCCAGTCCAAGCAACTCATGTGCAGCCTAGTTTTAACACACACACACACACACACACACGCTGTACAATAATAAATCCATGGAGAATGTCAAATGGCATCAAAAATGCCCAAACGTGTAGACACTAGAGTTGTGGTCCTCTCTAAACCACTAAGATACCAGGTAGTGTTGCATATCTGCTCTGCTTGATGCCCACATTTTGACTCCATTCTAGTATGTAGTTGTATGTTATTATTATTAGCAAGCATTTATATAGCACCAGCAATGTGCCTGGCACTTTACAAATTAATTGAATAGACACACTCCCTGCCCTAGGGCTTGGTATATGGACCACTCACTGAAATAACTTTTCTTTTTATACATCCTGTTGCAATGCAAGGTGATGTCTAGGGAGATACTATCATCTTGAGGCTCCCCTAAGATATCCATATAGCTGGTGTTTTTAAACAAGCAGCGTAATGGGGCAGGATGGGGTGTCTGTGGCAGTCAAGTGGCTCTGCCATGGAGCATCTATGAGATGGAATAAGTGAGGAGCTCGTGTGGAGAAACCCTCCTGGCTAGATCATCCCTCAAGGTTCCTCCCTCACCCAAGGCAAGGGACTCTGCCAGACCATACAAGGAAAACCCAATATCCAGACCATATAAGGATATGTACTTACCTTAGCCCACCTGACTGACCACACCTTACATACCTCACCAGAGAAGGAACCCTAGGTCAGATAACCTAACTGATTGGCCACCTTGAACAGGGTCACCTGTGGCTGTGAGCCAATAGCGGAGATGCTAGTGTTGTCCTTTAAGAAAAGCTAGTGAATTTCCAGACACATACAGACCTCATGGCCAGCCAGTAGCTGTGCTGGACTAACTTGCAACACCCAGCTTTCTCCATCCAGCTGGGAAAGAACCAAACCCTTCAGAGCTAAGACATCCGCGCTTACCATGCAGAGAAAGGGTGATTTCAGACGTGACGAGATCACGCTGAACCACACTGAACCACGGTGAACCCCGCAGCGGGGCGAAAGGCCCCTGCACGTCTGCACAGCGTGCGCCAGATGTTGGCCACGCTGAATCTGCAGACGGGGTCAATTTGAACCACGCTTCCCGGGCTAGCCGGGGGAAGGTCCCGGGAAGCGTGGTCAAATGGACCGCGGGCCGTGGCGAACAAAAAGTAACGTCTGGTCGCGTGCCACGGGCCGGGATCCCCGGCGGGATCCCGGGCCGTGGCACGATCGGCCAGACGCGGCGGCCGCATTGGCCCCGCCGCCCGCCCGTCTCCTCGGAGGGCGGGCGGCGGGGTGCGTGGAGGGGGCGGGGCCGTGCGGCCGCACGTTGCGCCGCGCGGCCCCGGCCCCTCCCACTTTCCCCGCCGGGATCCCCCCGGCACGTCTGTTGGGCCGTGCCGGGGTGACCCCGGCGGGGAACGAAGACGTTCGTTACGGTACGGGGCCAAAGGGCCCCGTAACGTCTGAAAATACCCACAGATACTGTGAGTAATTCCTTCTATACAGAGAAGCAGGGTTAGGGACCGTTCGTTCAGGCTTAGATGCGCTCTAAACGGGTTACCATACCTGCTTGTAGTTGCCTGTATTTTGTTCAAATTCAATGCCTTTTCCCTACCTTTTTGTATTCTTGTAATTTGGTTAACTTAGCTACTAGTAAAAACTATAAATCTTGTTTTCTCTAATCAAGAGTGCCGGGTGCATGCTGTGACCCAGAACACTTCCCAGGTTTGGCTTACACTATGAAAGCAATCTCTAATACAGAGCAGAGTTTGGGCTTCCTGAGCAGCCTTTAACTCTGGAAGCTTGTAGCTCTGGTGGTGGCAACAAAACCCAAGTGTTATGGGGATGGGCACGCAGTGAGGGAGGGGGCTAGGAGTAGAGCACCCCCCTTACTGGACCCATTACACCACAGTTCTTCAAACAGGTGGCTCCCAGCCATGCCCCTATTCAGTCCTCAGCTGGCTGTATCTTCCCCCTTGGAACAACACTGCACTAGTCACAGGGGTTCAAGTCAACAGTCTTTTTATTAGACAAATACACAGTTCCTTAGTCCCTGGGCTTCCAGCTCATCCATCTCCACCCTGCAGGCCCAGCACAGTCTCTTCCCAAGCACTGGAATAACAGCTGCTATAACAACCCCCCAGAGTCCATAGTAGCCAGGCCTCAGACCCCAATCTGTGGCCAAGCCTTCCCCAGGCAGGAGGCTCCCTCCTGGGCATAGCCTCTCCCAATACCTGGCTCCACTCTGGTTCTTCCAGCCTTCAGCACCTTGAAGAGCATAGAGTGGTAAGGAGCCACTTTAGGCTTTTCCTTGGGCGATGTTGCTCCTTTGGCAACAAGGCAGAGACTGCCCTTTCTTACAGTCTTGCCTCTCCTTATATCCTCAGAGTGGGCGTGGTCAGCTCTCCAACTTGGCGACCCTGAAAAGGCCAGTGTCTTGCCCACTCTGTCTCTTGGACTCTCAGCCTGTTTCCAGCTCAGGCTGGTCTTACACCATGGGCTGGCTTTCCCCCAGACCCATTCACATGTACACAGACCACTTTGCCCCCTTTTAAAGAGGCAGCAGCCATGCAGGACTGCTCCCTGCTACAATCCACACTAGTAGGAATTGCAGTAATCATGCACAGGATGCTGTACAATAAGAGTGTGACTCCAACCTACCTTCCATAAATTGGCTCTTTATTAAGAGAACTGTTTAGATGCTGAAGCTTGAAGTCCAAAGTGTTCCCTCCTGATATTTCCATCCCAAACCTGCAGGATAAACTATAGGTGTTTTCACACGGATATGGAGGTACTCACCCCCACGTCTACCCACTTGTAGCCCGGCCTGAGTTGGGTTTAAACAACCCAGTGGCTGCAATGGCCCACAGTTTGCCTGCACGGCATCCCCTTTCCCCCACACCATAGAGTTGTGGGCGGATCGCCCGCAACTCTTTGGCATTACCTGGGGAAACCCACAGCCGAGGGTAGGGATGCAGTGGCCATCTGCCAAGCAGACAGGCAACAGCCCCAAGTTTGGGCTGTCCACTGCGCTGGCGGTGCTCCTGGATGTTCTGGAGCAACAGTGGCAGGGCTGCCCCAAAACAGGGACAGCCTGCCTCACCTCTGCTCCACCTGCACATCTGGGGACTGCCTTTAAACGGACGGCCCACCTGGGGGTGAGGCGGGACAGAGGAATGGGAGTGGTCTGTGTGAAAACACCCTATATCTGGCCTATAAAACTCCCCAGCTGCACACCTTAGTTAGGGGAGGAGCTAACCACAGGACACTCTTCATGAATATTAGATATTCAAATATATCCAGTACAGACCAAATCCATCACCAAGCTCAAGAAAGCCAAGACTAGCCTAAGAACGAATTCTGGCCCTCACTGGAGTATGAAATAGTATTGCAGTGACTGGGCTCTAATCGACTAAAATGCTGAGGTAAGAACTGCCCCGAAAATGGGCACTCTACAATACCCCTCTCCTAAGGCAACTGAACCTCAGCTTAATTTACAAAAGTATAACAAAGCTCAAGCTGTCGGAGAGTTAAGTGTGATATAAGCATTTCTTAAGTAATCATGAGGGAGACAGAACTGAAAAAATAATGACTTAAAACAACAAGCTCAAACACACTGAGCTACTTATAAATTACTTGAACAGTTCCCTTGTGACTCCTGACAACTTCTGATACCCAGGTGCCTTTCTGGGGTCTCCCCAGGGCCCCTTCTTTCTGTGTACAAGTCAAGGTCAAAAGTTTATATTCACTCACCAACAAAAGTTGGTCCTGTATATCCTCATGAGGGCCGCAGCAAGGAGCCCAAGGTTACTGTGCTCCAACACATGTATATAGGGAAGGTACTTGTTAACTAAGGGACGATTATACATTAAAGACACAAGTCTATCTTTCTGCATGCCTGAAGAAGGACTCTGTGCAGCTGAACAGTTTGCATATGCTCACTAACAAAAGTTGGTCTAATAAAAGAGATCACCTGAACTACTTTGTCTCCATTCTCTCCAGTCCTCAAAGCGCTCTGTGGTACGTGCCTTATTTCACTTCTCTGGATTTTGATTGTTTTTGACGATTAGACAGTCCAAGTAGCCCCCATCACTGAGAAGAAGTTTCAAGCTCCTATGGATACTTCCTTATTCTTACCATAGCAGTGGAGATTATGTCTGAGAAGACATACGTGCAAAGAACCTGTTAAAGCAGAATCAAAGGCTGCACTTGCAAGTCTTCCATCCAGAATATCAGCCACTGACGTGAGGTGATCCCCCAAGCCAGAGAGAATGTGTGATGCCACTGTACGCACTAAAGGTGCATGTCTGCAGAAGCATGTGCATGTTCTGGGGCGCCCATGCAGCATGCTTGGTTGCCACAAACTTGAAAGCAAGAAACTCCAGTCCCAGATCTCCTGTGGACTTCATGAACATCCACCAACCAGTAGCATATGTGGTAGGGAGTCTGAATGTTCCACAGACTCTGCTTCCTATATGCTTTGTCCTTTTTTACTTCCAACCAACAACCTACAAGGTAAGGAACCAGGAACTGTACCCTCATTTTATAACAAAATAAAAATAAAAAAGCTTAGAGGTGATGCAAGGTCACGTAAAAGCTAGAATGCAGACCTGAAAGCTTAGCCAGCTAGCCACACTACTAATACTGCTGCAGCAAAGGTTAACATCCTTCTTCAGCACAAGCAGTAGCTGCTCCTAGCTCAAGTGATATTGAAAGGAAAGTATGAAGGTGAGGGAATGTTATGTTTGTGACTGATCTTTTTCTTAGGTTTTTTAAAGGTTAGAAGCATGCAGACAGATGCCAGCTCACTGCATGCTGAGAAGAAATTTCACAGAGACTAAGTATTAGTTCTAAATTGTTTTGTTTGAGGTTGTGACAGTTTTCCGAGTGATACATTTGCTGGAAATACTGTGTACCCTCTGCCCTATAACTGAATAAACAAAGGGAGAGTTCTGCATGTTTTTATTGCATAAAGTGCAACATACAAACAATATTAAGTACAAAATGTTTAAGAAGAATATAGTGACTGATCTTTGAGCCTATTATTTAATATTGACAGCGTGTTTGCTAACTGCTCTCTATGCATCTATGTTTTCCTCCCCTTCCTTATACCCAAGGTACCAATCTTGGCAGCTCCTTCTTCTTGGCAACCCCTCCTGAAAACACATAAAAACAGGCCTTGTTTTCTCACTGGATCTCTTCCTGCCGCTTGCAGCTGTGCCGTAAAGTTTCTGCATTCGGGAAAGAACGGAGTGGAAAATAACAAATTCTAAAAAGATGGCTTTTTCCAAAAACCACTGTATTAAGATGAATGATGGGAACCAAATTCCAGTGCTTGGAATTGGTACCTACACCCCAGCTGCAGTAAGTAAACTTTTCTCAGTCTCTCCTAAAGCTGCTTTCTCATTATAACGATGCTGTGCTCTGTCATGGCCTCCCAACCCAGGGGCTGCAGGGAGGAAATCCCACCTCTACTCAGGTGTTGTTTTTTTTTAAAAAAAACAGTTGGCAATGTCTGCCAGGTGCTTTGGGGTCTTGGATCAAAAGCGATGCCAGTGCAGAACCTTTCCCCTTCTGTGGGCCACTTTGAAAATTAGTATAAGTTCCACTGGGACTCCAGATAGGAGTTGGCGGTGGCATTGTTTTATTTATTTTGCTGTAGGCTCAGGACGGTTTACAATTTAAAAAATGATAAAAGCCAGTAAAACTAAATAATTTCCCATTAAAACCATCCCACCCCAACCCTCCAAATGCTATCCCTGCCCACTAAAAGTCCAGCCAAATAAAAAGGTCTTACATTGCCTTCTGAAGATGCTTGAGCTTTGGCGAACCTCCAGAGGAAGGGAGTTCCAAAGCATAGGTACCAACTACAAGGTGGCTCTGGTGCTGGAATTTTGTGGGGGGTCTCTCCTCCACCCCACCTCCCAGAGTGCTCAGGATTTCAGCTCGCAGTGTTGGGAGCTAGACTGCACTGGAGGATGGTGGGAATGGGGACACGGGAGCAGGAATGGGAGTATGGACAGGCACTGGTGGGGGTGGAGGGGCAGGTAAAGGCTGTAGTAGGTCCTTGGCCTGCTGACCTGGGACATCAACTAGGGACCTGCCTGGTGCAGTTGATCTGGGCAACTCCTCGTGCCTCCCTCCCATCAAGGCTGCTCTTTCCCCCCTCAAGCAGAGGGAGACAGCTCATCTTGGCTGCTCTGCCTCTTGTGTCTCTCATAGTTCTGCAAGAAATTCATTTTAACCATAAGTACTGTATTACCAATGATCCCAGGGCTGATGAAAGGGATTAATAGAATGGGGAGCCACCCTAAACCAGCTTTTTCAGAGTCAGGCTTCTTTTGGGGTGTGTGTACAAGGCAGCTTACAAGTGCACAGAACTCTTGGGGACTCGAAGTCTGCGAAGCTAAGAAGCTTGTATACAGTAACCAGCAGAACTGTGCCAGTGAACTTTGGAAGGTGCTCAGCAGGGAACACAAGACATGTATGGATGTTACCCTATGGGCCCAGAGACAATTATGCACTAAGGTTTTGTTCCTCAAAGTGCTCTGCTGGGGTAAGTCCCATTTGCTTCAATGGGGACCCGGCTGCTCATTGAGCTTTTCTCGCAGTTCAGAAATGTCAAACTCCTCCAATTATACTCAGAGAGCAAGATGGGAAAATGGGGATTGTATCTGAGGAGACGTGGCCACTGGAGCTCCGATTAATGAAAAATCAGGTTTCACAACGCTCCCCACAACACTGGTTGTTTCTTGTATTACATCTAAAGGCACAAGGTACGGTTATGTTTCGGCAGGTGTGTAAAAGCAGCCCATGCTTCTCCCCACTTCAATCCTGCATATGTGTGTGTGTGTGTGTGTGTGAGAGAGAGAGAGAGAGTAGGTTCTTATAGCTCATTATTCCTGGAGCCCTGTATTCCTTGTCCTTTCCATCTTGTGTAAAACCAAATGTTGGCGTAATGGTGCTGACTATCTGTGGTGTTGGATCTTGTGTTCACATTTATTTGTGAGCAAAATGAATGTTTAAGAAATTGTGTGTCTCCATGCATAATGCTTGCCATCGGTCCAGCTGCCCGATACAGGAGCAAGCATTATATTCGATCCGGGATGGAGCTAGGCTGCTCTTTGGTTCTACTGAGGAGCTCCTTGGTACATTCTGGGCAGCCAACCCATGAGTTTGCCGCCCAGAATGTACCTAGGAGCTCCTCAGCAGAACCACAGAGCAGCTGATAACTCAATTTAAAAACAATGTCTGGTGGGCAGGCTGAATTCCAGGGAGGACTGGTGTCTTGTCAATTTCACCCCAAGCTGCAGACTTGCTGGGCTCTGGCTGCATTCACACGAGACACTTAGTATGTGAAAAAAAAACCCTTTTTTTTTTTTTAATGTGTGAAAGGGTTAGGTTGCAGAATATAGTGAGTGTAATGTACATTAACTCCCAAAACGTTACGCCAGAAAGGAAGGTTCAACAAAGGATCTCCTTGAATACGGTGTGTGCAGTTCTGGTTGTCCCATCTCAGAAAAGCTATAGGAGAACTAGAAAAGGTACAGAGAAGGGCAACAAAAATGATCAAGGGTATGGAATGACTTCTGTACAAGGAAAGGCTTGATAGCGGCTAGGGCTCTTCAGCTGAGAAAAGAGATGACTGAAGGGAGTTTATAAAATCATGAATGGTGTGGAACATGTAAATACGGTGCGGTTGTTTACCCTAGAACTAGGGACATTCCAAGAAATTAACTCGCAACAGATATAAAACCAATACAAGCAAGTATTTGTTTTCACTCAGCGCACAATTAACTTGTGGAATTTGTTGCCCGAGGATGTGGCCAAGCCAATAGGATAGCTGTGCGATAGCTGGGCTTTAAAAAGGATTGGATAAGAGCTGGGAGGATAGGTCGACTAACAGTTGTTAGCCAGGTTGGTTGGGGGATGTAACCTCTTCCTGTCTATAATGGGAATGGATCGCCCCATTGTGACCTGTTGGGTACTTCTCCCAAGTTAACAAGATTGGCCGCTGTCAGAGACAGGCTGCCGGCCTCAATGAACCATTGGTCTGACCAGTATGGCATCTGCGTTCTTAAATTCGTACACATGGTTCTCATAATGTATGAAGGGTTTAATGCATCTGCCAGTTTGCCTTACTTGCTGCAGGAGGAGATAATGGTGATTTCTCCTTCAGGGGATGAATCCCCCACTACCTGCCTGGCTGGGAAATTTCATTGTTGAGAAGAAGAAAAGCAAAAGCATAATAATGGGATCCCTACAATGGGAGACTGCTATGACAGTACTCTTTGAAGTGGGGTGGGGGGAACATGGGAACAATTAAAATGTGTGAATGCTAACTCCTGCAACAAAAAATACAGGCAGAAGAAGAGTCTTGTGTGAATGCAGCCTCTGTCAGTTTGACTCCCAAGCTGGGGATTGCTGGACTGAGTAGATACCCCCTCCATGAATGTTTATACTTCCAGCTGGTGGGTGCTCCACCTGTTGGTCAAAGTCCGTAGGGGGCCAGCATAAACATGGAAAATCCCAGTTCAACAAGTATCTGTCCTCAATGCTGTAGGCAGAGGAGATCCTGCTTGGAGCAGGGGGTTTGAGGCCCGTTCCAACTCTGCAATTCTATTGTTTTAAGAACCACAGGATTGATTTCTCCCATGGTTAACATAACATGTAGAGGCACCAACTGCCGCATCAGAATGGGTAACTATTTACACATGCATTGCTTTTATCTCGCCTTGGTGTAAATGATGAAATGAGATACCCGGGCAACTTCAACTCAGGACAATAATCCTTGACTTTAACCTAGGGATTCTTGTTGGGCAGGTGCTGGGGTCCAAAGGCTCGGCTCTCAGGTCTTCCATCCAACATCAACGCTATCAGTCAGTGGCGCAAGCTAAACCCTTGAGCCAGGGGAAATGGGTGACGCTCTTACCTTTTTAACTGGTAGGTTCCAAAAACTAAATGTGAGGAGGCTATAAAGGCAGCTATCGAAATTGGCTTCCGCCTTATTGATGGGGCCTTTGCGTACGGGATTGAAGAGGAGGTGGGGCGAGCTGTTCAAGAGAAGGTTAAAGATGGAAGCATTAAAAGGGAGGACATATTTTACACCGGAAAGGTAAGAGGGCGTGAATTTAGCCCAGTGCTTCTGTTTTTATCCCACAGCTTCCTGCCTTCATTATAGTTATCTAGTCTGTGAAGAGGGAGGAGAGTGATTTAAGCAAGGCCAGAATTTAAAGGTTTACCTTTTGGAATCATTTTATAATAAGGCAGAGAGTCAGGAAATTATGTTGAGTACAGACTGATCGTTAACGATGTGAAAACGTGGCTAAAACTGCTGGTGTTGGCGGGGGGTGGGGAGACAATACCAAGCATAGTGATAAACACATGCAAATCCTGTGCACGTTGAATTCAGTGGCATCATCCTGGGTGCGTAGCTTCACAAACAGACCTTTGTGCTGCTGCATGTTTATTTATTTATTTATTTGATTCCATTTATATGCCGCCCCCTATGCCTACAGCATCTCGGGCGGCTTCCAACATAAAATAAACAATATAAAAATCCACACATATTTAAAACAATTTTAAAATACCCCCATACAAAAATTTAGCCCACCCTCCCCTCCCCTCCCCGCCTCCGAAGGCCTGGAAGAACAGCCATGTCTTACAGGCCCAACGGAAGGCCAGCAGACTCGGGGCCAGTTGTGCTTCCTCTGGGAGGGAGTTCCACAGTCGAGGCCCAGCCACCGAGAACGCCCTCTCCATTGTAGGCCCCCGCTTTACGCGGGGGACCTCCAGGAAGGCGCCCCTGGTGGACCGGAGAGTCCGTCCTGAGTCACGGAGGGTGAGGCGGTCCCTGAGGTATCCAGGTCCAAGACCGTACAGGGCCTTATAGATCAATGTGAACACCTTGAACCTGGCTTGGCACATTACAGGCAGCCAGTGCAGCGCATGGAGCACTGGTATTATGTGCTCTCGTCGGCCCGTCCCTGTTAGGAGACAGGCCACCGCATTCTGCACTAGCTGTAACCTCCGGGCCAGCATCAAGCGAAGTCCCACGTAGAGCGCGTTACAGTAGTCCAGCCTCGAGGTGATGAAGGCATGGATCAAAGTGGCCAGGTCTTCTACCTATTGTTGTTATGACTATGGCTGCGGCCACGTCAATAAAGTTGAATTGATTGATTGTGGCCAGGTTGGATCTGGAGATATACGGGCGCAGCCTCCGCACCAAATACAGCTGACGGAAAGCTGCCTTCACCACCACATCCACCTGCTGATCTAGACGGAGACCCACGTCCAATAATACCCCCAGATTCTGAACCTGCTGAGCCACGGAGGGGTGCACCCCCTCCACAAGAGGGGGCACCACCTCCCCCACCCAGCCCACCACCATCACCTCCGTCTTACAGGGATTGAGCTTCAGTCTGCTCTGCCATAACCAGCTCGCCACGGCCTCCAAACACTGAGATAGCACGGAGACAGCAGGGCCTGGGTCAGCTGAAAAAGAGAGGTAAAGCTGGGTATCATCAGTGTATTGGTGGCAACGCACACCAAACCCTCTCACGATCTCCCCCAAAGGCTGCATATATACATTAAATAATAAAGGAGACAAGATTGAACCTTGCGGAATGCCACAGTCCAGGGCTTGGGGGCTAGGTGTTTCTTCTCCCAAGACAACCCGCTGGGTCCTCCCCGAGAGGAATGACTGGAACCAACCAAGGGTGGTCCCAACCAGACCCCCCAGGTCACACAACCATCTCAACAGTAGCCCATGGTCCACTGTATCAAACGTGGCCGAGAAATCTAGCAGGACCAGTAATGTCAAACGTCCTGCGTCCATCTCCCGGTGGAGATCATCTACCAAGACCACCAACACCATCTCTGTACCATGGCCAGGCTGAAACCCTGATTGAAAGGGGTCGAGAAAACCGATGCTGTCCAGGTGAGCCTGGAGCTGCAGGGCCACTGCCCGTTCAATAACCTTCCCTAAAAAGGGAAGGTTTGAGACGGGTCGGTAACTGGCGAGTGCGTCCACATCCAAAGATGGCTTCTTCAACAGGAGGCGCACCACCGCCTCCTTGAGACCAGGGGCAAACTCCCCTGCCGAAGGGACGCATTGATAATCCCCACCAGCACCGACCCCAGTATCTCCCTGGAGGCTTTCACCAACCAGGACGGGCAAGGATCTAATTCACAACTAGTGGCCCTCACTGACCGCAGGATCTCCACAGCATCGGCTGGCGTCACTTCCTGAAACTCATCCCAGAAAGATGGACCAGGCGGTGCCTCCATCACCTCATGCTCTATTCCTACTGTCTCTAATCCAGTATGTTTGCAGTTTACCTAATAGTCTCCAGCTGTTTCCCAGATTATCCCTTGGTGCAATGAACTCAGTTGGGGGAGAGAGATGTCAGCTCCAGGGTAGCCAATGGCTGGCAGCCCCAGGATAGAAACTTCTGGGACTGTATGCTTCATTCCAAAAGAGAAGCCAACTGTGAAAGTGTCCCCATGCCTACAGTCAGTCCCTTCCCCTGCCTGTTTGTGGTTCTTCCTTCCACCCTGCCAACCCCTCTTGCCATTAGCACCATGAAGATGTACAGAAATTATACTGGCTCTTCACAAAAATCAGTGTCTCTCTGGATGTTGTTCCACGTTATGGTCAGTATGTGTTTCAGGTTTGAAACATGCACCTAGCAGAGTTTGTGCTTGAAACTGGCTACCTGTAGGCTACTCATTTGCCCTGCAGAGAGAGCCTGAAATATGTTCAGTTGAGGTAAGAAGTTGCATGTAGCTGGTGTAGCGTGGGGAGAGGGGCAAGTGGGAAGACCATTGTGGCAATGGAGGCTCTCCTCCTGCCCCACATACTTACCTGGGTGCAGCAAGCTGTAGAGGCAGATTCTGGGGAGCAGGGAGCAGGTGCAGCAGGAGCAGATCCCTGGGAGTCGGCGAACCACCACTGCTCCACAGTACTATTGTTCACACTCCCGGGAACCTGCCACTACTCACTGTGCTCTTGGCCTGGATAACTGTGTGGGGTAGAGGGGCCAAGCTGGACGAGCATAGCAGTGCCAGGAGTAACAGCAGCAGCAGGTCCCAGGAAGCTGTGGCAGTGGCAGCAGGTCTTGGGAAGCAGCAAGCCGGCATTCCCAGGACCTTCCACCACCACAGCTGCTCCCATTGGTCCCCAGGACCCACCAGACCACTGTTCTTAGTAAGGGCTCCACCAGCAGCAGCTCATGGGTGCATGATGCATATTTCTGTGGCTACCCATGAGCTGGTACATGGTGTCAACCTTGATGGCCTGAGTTGGCCATCCTGACCATATACTGGGGGTAACATAGTAATTTCTTAGGGTCCCTGGATGACCAAAAACCAGTAGCAGGGTTGTCTGCATCTTTAGACGTAACCGCAGCTATGTTGTCATTAATCACAAAGATTTTCCAGATCCCAAACCGGGATAAGCATGGGTGCTTGCACAAACAGACGTAAACAACTATGGGTGCAGCCACACCAGCTGCGGAGAGCCTGATCCCATGGCAGGCAAGCACAGCCGCCACACTGTGGGGTTAGCGCAGAGAGTTGGGCAGACAGTCGAGGGCCCCCATGGGGCAGCTAGGCAGGTGGGCCACTGTCAGATGGATCCCCTTCCATGGCCAGGGTGGGCCAAGGCGCCAGCCACATGAGCAAGCACCCAGCTCTACCCTGCCTCTGTCCCCTGGCCATGACGTGGATGTGCGTGATGGGCAAAAGCACCTGCCGCTCAAAGTCCCACCACAGAGCTTGCCACATAGCGGGGCAGAAGGGACCCAGGCACACGGACTACCATGCGTTGGGCAGCCTTGCCAAAAATGGGAGTAAGGCTGCTACATGATGCATCCTTGGCCTTTTTCCGAGGAAACCACATAGCAGCCAGCTGTTCATCCCGTCCCATGGAGGGGGAACATCTGGCAGCCACCAACCATAGGATGCACTGCATTACACTGTCCGGCATGGGGTAAGGCTGCCCAAGGCATGGTAGCCTGCCCTAGGCATCTCATGTGGGTACACCCACAGTGTTTAAAGTCGAAAGCAGTAGCTAGCGTAATGAGCGGTAACATCAGGATTTCCGATGCAGACAGACTGGTACTGACTGTCCCATCTGCTGTCCAGCACATGCTCTGCTGCCCCCTCTCCTGCTCAGACAGCGTTCCTAGCTTTGACCCTTGTCGGTGGCTCCTGAACTTTGATTTTTCATCACATCCTTGCTCTGATTTTCCAGCTCTGGATCTTTACTTCTGACTGCACCTACTGATTGGACTTCAATCTCAGGTCTCCCTCTGGACACAGTCCTGCAAATCCTCATCCCAGCCTGCCTATGGGTGTGTTGTGTTATTACCCCCACCTGCCCCCAATCCCACTCTCCTGTCCTTCCTTCCTCTCCCCCCACTCTCCTTCATAAAAAAGAATTAACAAAATAAAGACAAATATCAACAGTAAGAATAAGGGATGCAAAGTATTGAGCAGGATGATCTTCCAGATTTTATTAGGGGCATCAACTGAGTAATCAAGTTAGTATTAAAATACTACAGTACCTCGGTTGTACAGCACAATTGTTTGGTTTATTTTATTTCTCTTGGTATCTTTGCTACTATGTTACATTTTAATTTTAAAACGTTTATACTTTTCTCATTTTTTAAAATTTAAAAAAATTCTTCACTTTTCCATTTAAAAAAACTTTTATGTTTAACAAATGTAAAAATATTTGACATTTTTGCCAGTCTCTATTTTAAGCTGCAGTTAATGCATTGATTAATGCTCTCAATGCAATTATTATTCATCCATCTTTAAAACATAATGTTTAGAAATTCAGCTTTCCTGAAGAAACAGACCTTGCATTTTGAAATATTTCCAGATTTGGAATACCTTCCATCGTCCTGAGCTTGTGCGGTCGTGCCTGGAACAATCTCTGAAGAACCTTCAGTTTGATTACGTGGATCTCTTCCTTATCCACCACCCTTGCTCTCTAAAGGTAACTAACTACCTCTTTCCTAAAAACTACGCCAGGTGGGGTAGAATTTTGGCAGCACCTAAACAGAAGATCTGATATGTTAGGAGAGGCCCATGCGGAGCAACTTACAGCTTGCAGAATTAGCCTAGAAAGGAGGCACTACGACAATGACCAGGACAGAATTCCTAGGACACATTGTACACTGAATATATTCAGCGGAGCAGCGGAGAGTTCTTCCAGTTCCAAGCTGGCAATTAGTCTATACCCTGGAGTGCAGGAACATTGCTAGAATCTTCCCTGAGTATATTTTCAGGCCTTCAAATCGGGTGATTCCGCTCAATCCACTCCCTGTCACTTACTAGAAAGCTGCCGTCTGCAACTGCTCGTATAACACAGCCAGCCAGCAGCAGAACGTAAGCAATGTGTTGCTAGGTTCTGGCCCAGGAGGCCATAGCCCCAGGTGTTTCTGAACCACAAATCAGCTGGATGGGCTCCTTTCCCCTATGTTAGAAATCTACTGCCGGTGCCGGCAGCTACTTAGAACAGGTGCATTGCTAGGATCTGGCACACGGACGTATTTTTCAGAGGTATTAATCAGGCACTGGCAGGGCTGTCTTGGCTCAGCCTCCGTCCCTCCCAAGTGCTAGAAAGTTACTGCCTGCAGCCACTCAGATGACACAACCATCTGACAGCTCGGCATCCCATGGAGCCTCTGGGACGGGCTTTCCCTTAGGGCAAGGGGGTGGCATCTCCAAGGTAAGGAGTGTCCCCCTAGAGCAGCAGTGACCCCACTAGGAAGGAAGTGTGATGGAGGAGGGGGCAGCATTCCACCCCACCCACCCTGAAAACTTCCTTTTTAGTGAGGCCCTTTCTGCAAGTGGTCTGAGGAAATTTTCAGAGTGGGTGGAGATGGAAAGTCTGGCCTCGTTCCCTCCACTGCCAAGTGGATCTCAGACCCCTTGTAAAGGGCCCCCACAGAGTGTGGGGCCTGGGCTCAGCGGAGTTCCATCAGTACATGGTATCTATGCGGCTGGGAACTGATGCAGTAGGTGTGTATGTGGCCTGCATGCAGGCCTTGAGGTATGGCTTAGCATAGGACGTCCACATCCTTTAAACTGATGCTGACCCAAGGTGTCCTATCACAGCCATTCTCGGGTTTTCCCCAACTTCATCGTGCGAGCACATTTCCTCTAGCTAAAAAAAAATGTACCTTGGACAGACAATATTTGAGACACACCACCACCACCACCATTCCCAGTGTGAAAAATCACCGCCTTCTGTTTTTCAGCCAGGAGCAGACTTATTACCAAGGGGAGAAAATGGAAAACTCCTTTTTGATCGCGTCGATCTGTGTAAAACTTGGGAGGTAAGAAATGTGAACAACAGAGCATGAAAACCACCGCAGAATGTGGCCATTTCTGGTGGAGTAATTTCTATGGTCAGCCTCACCAAGCAAGAATTATTGTCTAGCCCAAGAGGCACACACAATGGGTTTCTTATTGAACTAGTCTTGTTTGCTGTTGCAGGCCATGGAGGCATGTAAAGATGCAGGCTTGGCAAAGTCCCTTGGCGTCTCCAGCTTCAACCGCAAGCTACTGGAAATGCTCCTGAACAAACCAGGTCTCGAGTATAAGCCTGTTCTCAATCAGGTACATCACAGAGCTTTAGACCGAGACCCAGAATGGTTCATTCAGCTCAGAAATGCTCATTGGTCCATGTCGTCTCCAAAGAGAATCATTCTCCACATCTTTATAACCCTCAAGACTCCACTCTATGGGATCATCCCCTCCAGTCTGTATTCTACTTACAGGAAGTGATTGGGTATTATAGTATTCTGTATCATTATTTATTATTTTAAGTCTTTACATAGCATCAGCAACGTACCTGGCATCGAACAATCACTAAATAGAGACAGCTTCCTGCCCCAACCAAAGGATTTACAATGGGGCTGCACCAAATAGTCAAAAAAAATAATATTTGCGAGTATTTCTGAATTTCCGAGGATCTGCTCCGAGTGTTCAGCCGGTCCTCGGTAACTCAGCCGAATACTCGATACTCTGTGAAATACTCGGTAAAATAAAACCGAGTGCCGAGTATTTTCCAAGTACCAAGTTCCCTTATATAGGGCCAGGCAAAGCCCCATTTGTTGCAGGAAAGCCCTGTATGTTCCCCATCTGAGGATTTACCTGAGTACCAAGTACAGGACTGAGTACCAGGTCGATTCCTCATTTACTTGGTACTCAATAAAGCCAAGCTGAATACTGAGATTCTCTCTAAAAACTAGGGATGGGGAATCGTATTGAAAATCAGGATGGGATCAAAATTGGTATCGTATTTAGTATAATCGTATTTGAATCATATCGGAATCGGATCATATTTTTCCCCATTGACTTCAATGGGAAAATTTTCTATTGAAGTCAATGGAAAACCAAACCTATTCAGTTCAGTGGGCTGTTCATCATTCTAAGCCACAATCCTAGAATGATGACTGGGTCAAAGAAGAGCCTAGCAAAACTCAATAGTAGAGAGGGGGAAATTTATTTATTTATTTAATTAATTAATTAATTAATTAAAACATTTAATATCCTGCCCCTCCTGCCTCAGGCAGCTCAGGTTAGTTAAAAGTATTAAAACATCATAAAACAACATAAAACCACAACATCAAAAACACCCCATGACATCAAGATCAAAAACACCCCAAAATGAGCATGAGTGCACCCCTGAATTAATCCAATCCAATGAAAATTGGGTGGGTCAGGAAAATCGAGTAAATCGTATTAATCTGATTCTCATTAAAATTGAGTGAATCGTATTAAACCAATTCCGATTTTCCCATCCCCCAAAATGGAATTATTTCGAATAACAAATTTCAGCACTAATTTGCAATCTAGGGGAGACTAAGGAAACAGGACCCTAGGGAGAGACAGGGATACATTAACAAAGTTGAGAAGTTATAGGAGCACGAGCTTAGCATAGTTACAGGGAAGAAGGGAACCATGAATGAAAGGACAAAAGAGGAAGTATCAGTGAGCAATCTTGGGGGATGAGGAGCTACGGAAAGCCTGATGGAAGGAAAGAGAGAGGTTTTCAGGAGGGATTTGAATGTTGGGAGCAGAATAAATGTGTTCAGGGAGGGAGTTCCAGGCATAGGGGGCAGCATGGGGGAAGATGGTTGAGGAAGCAGGAAACTCAAGAGTAGATGTGGGCGGTGGCAGAGGAGGAGTGAAGTTCCCTGAAGAGAATGTAGCAGGAAACAACAAGTGTAGAAAGATGGCGGGTGTGGGGAGCCAAGACCATGAAGAGCCTTGAAGAAAATGAGCTTGTGAATGCAAAGGAGCAGAGGGCACTAGAGAAAGGGAGAAAGCAGGGGCTGAAAATGATCAAAGTGGTAAGTGAGCATGAGTCAACAATACGACACTGCTGCAAAAAAAGGTAAATGCCATTTGAGGCTACATTAGCATTACATTAGTATCCTATCCAAAGTACTGGTGCCATTTTATCTGGCACTGGTGAGACCTCAGCTGGGGTATTGTGTTAGTTTGGGGGCACCACCCTTCTCGAAGGATATTAACAAATGGGAAAGGATTCAGAGAAGAACCACCAAGACGAGAAAGGGGCTGGAATGCAAGCCATGTGAGGAAATGCAGAAGGAGCTGGGTATGTTTAACCTATCGAAAAGACAATGAAGGGAGGGCATGGTAGCCAAACAAGTGTGGGTAAAGCTGGATCTGGGCAAATACAGACTGTGGCCGCCCAGGGCTCCATGTGTTGAGGGGTCCCCAGTATTGCTAAGGTGAGAATGGCTGTTCCCGAACAGTCAGGAGATCCCAACGTTTCAGGAATGCCCATGGGTGTTTGTCGCTATTTCAACATTCACTATAACAAAGAAGATTATGGGAGGGCACGATGGCCATTTTCAAGTATCTAAAGGGTTGCCGCAGAAAAAATGGAGAACGGTTGTTTTCTGCTGTCATAGAAGGCGGAGCAAGAGGGGATGGGCTTAAATTGCTGCAAAGTCAATTTCAGTTAAATATTATTACAAAAACCTACTTGCTTTTAGAAAGTTGGGCAATGGAATAAGTTGGAATGGGATTATGGTTGGAATGGGAAGTTGCAGAATCTCCCTCACTGGATGTTTTCAAACAGCAGCTGGACAAGCATCTGTCTGTGATGCTGTCGGTACCTTAGAGCAGGGGACTGGGCTAGATGACATTTGATATCCCTTCTAAATCTACAAGTTCTATAGGATGTGAAGTCACCTTTGTCCTGGGGATCATTTGCAGGTTGAATGTCACCCTTATCTCAACCAAAGCAAACTGCTGGCCTTCTGCAGATCCAAGGATATCCTCCTGGAAGCTTTCGCTGCTCTGGGATCACAGAGAGACACGGCATGGTAAGGAAAGTCACCCGATTGGAGCAGTAGGTGTTTTTAGACAAAGCAGGAGGATGCTCACCCCCGGAGCAGGTCTACGGGTGCCCCCCTCCATGGCCTCCTGTTTTCGGCCCTGCCTGGGTCCATTTTAAAGAGAGCAATGGACTGCCATGGCCCACCGTCTGCCCACACGGTGCCCCTTCCCCACACCATGGAGTTGCAGATTAGAGCTTCCGCAATGCTATGGTGCTACCGGAGCAATCCCTGGCCAGGAGCGGAGCTGCAGCAGCTGTCCGCCGAGTGTCCCACCTCTGACCAGCGCCCCAGGTTTGGGTGGCCTGCCCCACCTCGGCTCCACCTGCATATCTGGTGGGTCGTCTTTAAACTGACGGCCCACCCAGGGGTGAGGCAGAGCAGAGGCAGGGCAGGTGTCCATCTAAAAACATCCAACATTGGAGCCTCAATAACAGCATGCAGCAAGGGAGGAAATTACCTCTACCTTCCAACTCCACTATGTTTATAGAATGGGATCATAAGAAGTAGAGCTTGAGTCATAATGAAATCTGATGAGTCTGATTCTCATTATGCACTGACCCCTGCATTCCTAATACCAGAGATCAGGTGTGCATAGTCAGGGTGGAGGAACCAAGGGAACCCATCACCTCCATCCCTACCTTGGCCATAAGTACACCCGACCCAAGGCCTGACCCCACAGAAGCACTTGGGCACACTCACTGCATGTTGCAGGCTCCCTTCTGTCTAAACAAGGATCTTGTCATCATTGGTCAAAAGGGAATGTTGTATGTCAGCTTTCCCCAAGCCCATTGGCCATTGCTTTGTGCCCATGAACAAGGCAGTGCCCGGCAAGGAGAGGGAGGGGAAGTGACAGCACAGAGGTCCTCTGATGGCCCCCATCCAAAAGGCAGAAGGTGTCCTGCAGCAGGGAAAGGGTGAGGTACTGGCAGAAGGGAGGCAAGGGGCTTTCTCATACACAATACTCTGCCTATGCTGCAGCCCTGAGGATTCCTCAGGGACCGACTTGTAATCTTTCCAAGCTGGGGTCTGTCTCCCAGCAGAAATGGATTCCCCAGAGCCCCATCTCTCAGCAGCTCTGGAGATTGGGACTGACCTGACCTGGAAGGGCAGTGCGGGAATCAGTGTGTGGTGTGGCAAGCACCAGAGGGAAATGATGGTTAGGTTCAGTGACAAGGACTCCTGTGGGGTCAGGATCCCCACCTTTTGGGGAAATTCTGGTTGTGTCCTTTCTTCTCCTGTTGTGCATTGCAGGATGGATCTAAACACTCCCGTCCTGCTGGAGGACCCAGTGTTGGGGGCAATTGCCAAAAAGCTCAGCCGAAGCCCAGCCTCGGTTGCCATTCGCTACCAGCTGCAGCGCAACATAGTGGTTCTGGCCAAGAGCTTCAACAGGAAGCATCTTGAAGAAAACTTCCAGGTAAAGCAGCGGCGCACATACTGTTGTGGGTGGGGGTGTAGATGGGATGCAGAGAGCACTAGCGTGGGATGAGTGGTTGTATGCTGTACTGGGGGGGTCAGGAAGGGGTGAAGGGTCTTTTGAACCTTATTTTGGTTTTAGGCTGCAATCAAAACAGCCAAAGGATGAAATGGCTTCAGCTCATTCCGAATGATCCCCTGGCCTTGTCAGGGTTTGGGATTGGTTGGCCTGTTGTCTCTAGCACGCTGGTCTTATGGGGCTGCCACAGAATGTATGTACCTAGCTCCCCAAAAGCACTGCAAGGGTTATCCTGGGGCTTCTTTGCCAGCAATGGGGGGGACTGTGAGACAGCATAAAACAGCCTGGGTGGGGCAGCTCCAAGTGCCCAGAAAAGCTCTTATCAGGAGTGGAAGGCTTGGGAGAAGGAGGTGCTGCCCAGAAGCTTGCCTGTTCCTCAGGGACCTTCTCTCTGAAGAACTGAGATGGGCCCAAGGGACAGTAGGAGAAAGGAGGGAGCTTGGAGCCAGAACAAGGCCTAACCCAAACCCAGAAGAGCTAGGAAATCCAAGATGACTAAGTCCAGAACCAGGGGTTGTAGGAAATCCCTGTAGATTAGACCTGCTGAAGACTACAAATGAGGTAATGTTCAAGATGAGGCAGGGCTGTCTGAGCTGTTATGGTTACTGTATATCTTTGTGGGGTGCACTCAGTTGGGGGCACTTCAATAGTGGGTATTTTCAGATGTGACGGGGCGGCATTCGCCCCGTCATGGAAACAACCCTTAGATTCCCCGCCGCGATCACTCCGGCACAGCCAACAGACATGCCGGGGGATCCCAGCGGGGAATCGGGGAGGGGCCACGCAGCGCAATGTGCAGCTGCACGCCCCCCCCCCCACTCCCCCACTGCCTGCCTTCTGGGGAGACGGGCGGGCGCCACGGCCAATGCGGCCGCAGCACCCGCCCGAAATGACCATGGCCTGGAATCCCGGTGGGGATTCCGGGCCGTGATCGCCATCCAGACGTGATGGGCCCCTTCATCCCCGCCGGGAATCTCATTCACCACGCGATCGGCGCCAGCCCCACCGGTCCAGCCAATTATGTGGTGAATGTGATTCCCAGCGGGGATTGAGTGTGGGTAACATCTGGGGGGGGGAACTTCCGGTTCCCCAACAGACGTTACGAGGGCATTCCCCACCACAGGGAATTGACTGTGGTTGAGCGTGATCTTGTAATGTCTGAAAATACCCAGTGTCTTGATGGAAAACTCCTTAAAGAATTCTTCAAATCTAACCTGTTGGTGCCCATGTGTCTTTGAAAGGCCAGGTCCCCGTAATGACTTACCCCTGGGAAGAGGGTGGGCTGTTACAGGAGCCCTATAAAGCTTCCTCCTGTGACCAAGCCCCTCCCATTAACTTGCCTCAGACACTGTAAAACATGTCCTTGTGCTGTCTGCCATTGTAGGACCCTGCTGCCAAATTGCCATACATCATCTAGTGCATTTTCCTGAGGGATTTGTCACTTCTCAGAGAATGCTGGTCCCTTTGTACATGGAAATGCACACTGGGCCACTTTTATACGAGGTGCTTAGAAGCGCCTCTAGAGCCCCGCATTCAAGAAAAAAGCCATGTGGGGAGTGTTTACATGCTCCCCGAGCTATCGGAAGTGACGTGCCGTCTGTTCTTGGCAGCGGCTGGAGGCGCGGGGCTTTGAAGAGATGCATTCTGAAAGCCTCACTTTGCAGGCTTTCAGAACGCGCCTCTTCAAAGCCTCACGTTTCCAGCTGCTGCCGCTACCCAAAACAACCGGCACGTCACTTCTGGTAGCACAGGGAGCGTATAAACACTCCCCGCACGGCTTTCTTCTTGAATGCGGGGTTCTGGAGGCGCTTCTAAGTGCCTCATATAAAAATGGCCTTGAGACTGCATTCACACAAGACACTTCTTAGTATCTGAAAAACCCTTCCCCATGCCCCATTTTCTTTTTTAATGTGTGAAAACACTAGGTCAGAGGATACACCAGGCATAATGCATGTTAACTCCCCCAAAATTAAGTCCGAAAGCAAGGTTTAACAATGGTCTAAATTCATCACACACATCTCTCGTAATGTGTGAAGGGATTAATCCGCATTATCAGTTAGCCTTATTTCCTGCAGGAGGGTATAGAAGTGATTTCCCCCTCAGGGGATAAATCTCCCCACTGCCTGCTTGGGACAATGCATTATCATCAAGAAAAACCAAACAACAACAATAATAATAATTAATTAATAATAATTAATAATAGGATACCTATAATAACTTTTGAAGCAGGGAAGGGACAATAAAATGTACCAATGCAAACTCCCACAACAAATGGTACAGGCAGGAAAAAAGTCTTGCATGAATGTAGTCTTAGTGTGCTTTCTGACGTGACAGCTCCCACCGCCACCACAGACTGCTCCGGGCAGTGGCAGGAGCCATCACTCTGGTCAGGACTTGGCCCGGCTGCTGAACAAACATTACGGCAGCTGGGTCAGGAAGGGGTTGGGGAGACGCATGGATATGCGTCCGCCTGGTCCTGCCCCTGCGCTGTGTGGAGTAGACCCGCCCCCAGCTGGTGGGCAGCCATGGTGGCTAATGGTGGCCAACATGGCACCTGGCTTCCCCCACCGCTCCGGACAGCAGTAAGTACAGCGGGATATCAGATGGTTTACTTTGGATCCGGCAGCTGGCTCCCAACCATGGTGGAGTTTAGCCCAGGCTATGGGTATTTTCAGACATTACGAGATCACGGTGAACCACGGTGAATACCCACCTGTGGTCACCGTGTCTCGAACGTCTGTTTGGCGGCCGCCAGATGTTCGCCACGGTGAATCCCCACATGGGGTCACTTTGAACCACGCTTCTCGGGCTAGCCGGGGGAATGTCCTGGGAAGCGTGGTCAAACGGACCCGGGGCAGGGACCAAGAAAAAGTCACGTCTGGCCGCTCTCCACGGCCCGGGATCACCGGCGGGATCCCGGGCCCATGCGTGTTCAGCCGGCCGCGGCGGCCGCATTGGCCCTGCCGCCCGCCCGTCTCCTCGGAGGGCGGGCGGCGGGGTGCGTGGAGGGGGCGGGGCCGTGCGGCCGCACGTTGCACCACGCGGCCCCGCCCCCTCCCACATTCCCCGCCGGGATCCCCGTCACGTCTGATATGGCGTGACGGGGTGACCCCGGCGGGGAATGAAAGGGTTGTTTTCAGTACGGGGCCAAGCGGCCCCGTAACTTCTGAAAATACCCTATGTCTTGGGGATTTCCCTGAGTCACAGCATGGGCTAGCCCCCCCTACGGACAGGAGCCAGACCATGCTAACATCTAGTGGGCGCATTTAGGTGTGACGTTGGCACCCAGATTAATCCACGCTAAAGCGGATTGAACCATGCCACCGTCATGTCTGAAAACACCTTTAGTAAAGGTGCTTGCTAGCTTAATGAGTGAGCCTTTCAATTAGGGCAGGGTAATAAATTTAAATAACTGCATACCTCCACCAACTTTAGTTGGTCCAATAAAAGATATCACTTTACTACTTTGTCCGTATTAACGAACTATAGGAATACCCTTAATGTTCAATCTCATTTACTCTGCCAGGTTTTTGATTTCCAGCTGTCTGAGAAGGACATGAAAGCCCTTGATGACCTCAATGATAAAAACATTCGCTATATGAAAATGAATGAGTGAGTAGCAATACTTTGTATTTTGGAGCTCTAGGGAGGGCTTGGAGGAAGGCAGATCTGCCTGCTTCTCAGTAAATGCCCGTGGGCTGGAACCAATGTACCTAACGATTAGAGATTAACCTTGTCAGTCATTTGTTCAGTCCCCAGAGAGTGAGTGGCAAGATCCCATTGGACCAAATTCTGCATCTTCTTGTTGTTTTTTTATTTAGTCATATGTGACTGATAGAAGTTCACACACCCCCACCTACAACATCTGAAGAAGATGAGTGTCTACAGGACGGGGGTTCAAACATTTTTGAACCACTCCCCCATTCTGTGCTTGTCTGTGGCAGTTGAACCCCCACCTCCCCATACACAATCACATACACTTTGTTCCCTTTCCCTTCTCATCCTAGTTCCCACCCTCCGATTGCTTCTTCTCGCCTGTTCTCTGATTCTCTTTCACCCTTGCAGCCCCATTATTCTGGAAATTCCCCCTGGCTCAGTCTTAGTGGAACTAGGTGTTTGCCAGCTGTGTTTCTTCTCCTGTCCTCACCCCAGAATCGAGAGCCACTGGTACAGCAGCTGTCAATACCTCCAGTGACCCATAATGCTGCACACCTTCCTTTAGAAATATCCATAATTGCCTCATTTTCTGGGCAGAAATGTGACTTTGCAAAAACAGGAATTCCCGTTGACTCGAGAAGCTATCAGTACTCATCAATGTCTCGAGCAACATTTCATTTCCCTATTTACCGGTAATGGGCTTATTGAAATCTATGCTCTTGTCACTCATTGGCTGGTACGCAGATTTCTTTACAAATTTGCAATCCAGTTGCAGATTGATCAAAGCAAAGCGAACAACATAAAATAACAATTCTGACTGGAGGCACTGGACTGGAGGCACTGTTTTGGTTGGGTTTTTTTAAACTGTGTTTAGGCAGACACGGGAGAGGTTAAGGGATGGGCTCGTCGCACTGTGTTTGGCTTAGAAATGCAGTAAACAACAAACATACAGAAACCCAGAAGTAAAATTGTAACAGTACCCGGAGCTCTCCCTGGCCTGGGGGGGTCTCACATTGTTCTGCTGGACCCCTCTAGACACAATCCCTCCCCACAGGTCCCTGTTTCATGTACCTCCAAGGGCATTTTTACACAGACATTTCATCCTGGGATTAGGAGAAAATAATCCCGGAGTTGTTATCCAGGACTACAAGTGGTACCTGTTTACACGGACATTTCTATCCCGTATTGAAATCCATCCTGGGATAGTTCACATTGCTTCTTATCCTGGTTTGGGACTATCTGGGATGAATATCAATCCCGAGGCGCTTTCTGTCCATTCTCAGAGCACAGATTTCTGGGATTGAAGAAAATCTGATTTTCTTCATATTTCTGATTTCTGAGTTGAAGAAAATGGAAGCTCATCCCTTTGTTCTGTGTGTCACGGGGTAGGGGTAGGAATAGGGGGGAAGGGTCTGGGTAGACCACACTAACTCTCCAAGGGCCCTTCCGGAGTGCTAGTGACCCCCTCAGGTTCTCGTGTGGGCTTTCCCCTTTGAATAAGAGGCAACCCGAGTCATCATAGGGGAGGAGAGAAGCTGTAGGCCAGAGGCAAGGAATATCAGGGTAGGGGAGTCGTACACATGGGGATACCACACTCTGGGCCCAGGACCATGTAGAGACTCGGGGTGGACCAGCGTAGAAGGGAATGAAGGAGCCGGGAACCAGGGGTGCAGGGGGGAGAGGAGGAGGGCTCCGGGAAGAGGGGGAGGGACCAGCCGGGATTCACACTCTAAGGGTAGCGACCCTCGGGAGGGATAGGGAACATGGGGCCGTGCGGCAGGGGGGAGGGGAGCAATAGGGCACTTAGGTGGCAAGGCGCACACTCTCAGGGGACAGGGAAAGGACAAACAAGGAAAGGGCACACTCACCAGACTCGCACATTCTTTCTCACACCACTCATTCGGGGACCAGGAAAGAGGCGAAGGGGAACAAGGAAGCAGTTTCCAAGAGCACCCAGAGGGATTAGATCAGAAACGAAGGCAAGGCAAAAGCAAGGAGCCAGTCTCTCGCAAGGACTGCCGGCGCTTTTATCCCTCTGCGTGTACTGGGGCCTACGTGCTGTTACAAGCCCCGCCCCTCTGTGCTGCACGCTGTTCCGCTGAGCGCATGCTGCGTCGGGGCGGGGCTTTCTGGGAACCGGGTCCGGGTGAGTCCGGCATTCTCAGTGCCCCCCGCTCCCTCATTCTACGTGAGGTGTTCAGGGGCGGGGGGCCCTGGCCCCGTCTCCCCAAGGTAAGGCCAGGAGAGGGGTCAAGCCGCGCTGGTCTCGGGGCGGACGGCGTGACACTGTGGATATTTAAAGTTGGCGCTCCACAATGCATTGTTGAAGGAGGACAGAGGTAATAAAATCACCCCACAGTCATGTGCTACTAAATACCATAGAGGCAGAACTGCATAGAGAGGACGTCAGCTCTTGCCATAACACTCTGTGATACTATTGACTATCCCGGGGGAGTCATTTAGATGAACCTAATCCCGGTATTATTTAACAACTGGATTTTACAAAACCACAAAAAAGAGGTTTTGTAATCTTGGAGTTTTTCCATGATCCCGGGATTATAATCACTGAATGCTGCATTTAGACGGTCGTGTCACCCCGAGACTAATGATCTAATCCCAAGTTAAGTGTCCGTGTAAAAACGCCCTTAGTCCTTTGGTCTGTCCCCCATACTAGGCTCATCTTTGGGCAAGCTCCCAAGCTCGAGCCCTCTTTGCTGGGCTGAGCTTTTCCCACTGTGCTTCGAGGCAAGGCCTCTGGCTCATGTGCAGCTCCACACCATGTCCTCTGGACAAGCTTCTCGGTCTGCTTCGGCGTTCCCTCGCTGCTTCTCCGCAACTCTTCCCCAGCCTAGGGCACAGAGTTCCCTCGCTGCTTCTCCACTCCCAAGCCTGATTCCCACCCTTGTCCTCTGGGCGAGCCTCTCGGTCTACTGAGAGGAGTTCCCTTGCAGCTTCTCCGCTCTTCTTCCCCAACCTGGAGTCTGGAAAGTGTTGCAGAGCTTGTCCCATAGGGATGTGCGAAAACGGTTTGGATGTTCAGAGTTCGGGGCGAACTCGGCCTGTTTGGACAACCAAACCGAACGTCCAAACTGAACGTTCGAACGGCCAGACAGTTTGGAAAAATTCGGATGAGTTTGGGGGAGGGAAAAATGTGACTTTAGGTGGGAAAAACGTGTCTGGAAGGGGGAGGCAGCTGAGGAACAGACTTCCTGGCACCAGGGGTGGAGACCAGGAGTGGTTTCAGGGTCAAATGATACCGATACCGAAAAAAAATAATCGATTTCGGTATCGGTATCAATAGCACTATTTTCAGATGTTCAGCCGAGTTTGGCCAAACCGAACTCCACCCAAATTCGGCCGAACTGAACTCCGCCAAACCGAATGACCCAACGTCTGAACATCCGAACCGCGTTCTGTTGGCACATCCCTATCGTCCCAGCTTGCCACCCTGTGTCACACTGCTCCTCAGCGCTGCCTCTGCACCTCCTCAGTGCCCGGCTTCTCTCTCCATGTGTAGGTGCCCGGGGTGTATTTCTCTAACCCTTTCCTAGGAAGCTACTCACAGTGTCACCCTGCACAAATCAGTGCGCTCCCCAGCGGAGGCAAGAAATACCCTGTTGTACACAATCTTGAAGCTTCACTCTTCTTGTTCTTAGCTACCATTGCTCTGTGTTTCTTCCCTGTCACGCTTACAGGGGGTCCCTGTACCAGAAAACCATTTAGAGTCCCTACACTTAGCATTACTAAACAGATCCGCTGTTAGCAATTAGATCTGAATCCATTTTAGCCCAGGAGAGTATGAAGCTGTCTTCTCCTACTCCAGCTTCATTTGCTTTTTGAATCTTCATTTTGGCATTTCAAGTCTGGTATGTCAGTCCATTTCACCTTGGCAGTACTATTTGGCAGATATTTGTAATTTTTGAATACGATAGGCCCAAATGCAATGATCACATCAAAAATTCAAAAAACCTGCCCAAAAGTGACAGAAGCAAATAAACTCTGGATTTTGCAAAAGTAAAAAAGACAAATTTGGATATTTCAAAATATATGAGTGACCTTTATAAATACAAAAAGCCTATTCATTTCAGCCCGAATGAGCATATAATTATACAGCAGCTTGGGAGATTCCAACAGACCACAGAACAATCAGGCCTTGACAGTCTAAGTAGTTGAAGAAGCCGCCTGCATAGCTCCTTCCCTCCGCTGTTTTCTGGGCGCAACCAAAGACCATGTTTGCTACCTTGTAGGGTTACTGATCTTTGGGAAAGTTGGAATCTAGATTCAAACTCTCCTCAGCCACTCCTCTTCAAAAGAGGTTGAAACAAAATCCCAGAATTTGGAGGAAATCCTGCATCCACGGCTGTGTCTGCACTTTGTTCCACACCCACACACATATTTTTTCCAGCATAATCCTACTATTACTTATAATTTCTACAGCGCTACCAGGCATACGCAGTGCTTTATAG
The DNA here is from genome assembly GCA_003113815.1 of Sphenodon punctatus. NCBI lineage: Eukaryota > Metazoa > Chordata > Lepidosauria > Sphenodontia > Sphenodontidae > Sphenodon > Sphenodon punctatus. The sequence continues at coordinate 1,170,313 of QEPC01008951.1, forward strand.
TCACAGACTTTCTAAGACAGGTCCCTGCCCAGTGAGCTTGCACTCTTAAGATGGACAAGGGTGAGGGGACACAGGGACCGACACAAACACATTCCAGTTTTATAGATGGGGAACTGAGGTTGTGACTTGCCCAAGGCCACCCAGAGAGTTCATGGCTAGGACAGAATTCAAACCCTGGTTTCCCAGGTCCAAGTCCAGCACCTTACCCACTACACCACACTGCATCAGCGGCGGCTCCTTGCTTTGGCGCTGGGGGCGGTGCCCTACAAGCCCCCAGCGCTGCTACACTCAGGCTCAGTCTCTTTTTAAAGGTCCCGTCTCCCGTCTCTCCCAGCATGATGTGGGGCCGGGGCTGCAAGCCGCGCACAACAGCCAGACCCGGGAGGGACCCTGCTGTCAGTGTGCTGTGCGTGGCTTGCAGCCCCGCCCCCACATCATGCTGGGAGAGCTGGGAGACGGGACCTTTAAAAGGTCCTCCTGTCTGT
>QEPC01008951.1:1176310-1207550 GCA_003113815.1 Sphenodon punctatus
CTCCTGGGTTCCCTGGGAGAGGAGTGGGGGGCTAGTGAGTTAGAGCAGGGGGATGCGTAGGTGGGAGCCAGGACTCCTGGGTTCCCTGGGAGAGGAGTGGGGGGGCTAGTGGGTTAGAGCAGGGGGATGGGTGGGTGGGAGCCAGGACTCCTGGGTTCCCTGGGAGGGGAATGTGGGCTAGTGGGTTAGAGCAGGGAGTGCTGGGAGCCAGGGCTCCTGGGTTCTCGGGGAGGGGAGTGGGGGCTAGTGGGTTAGTGCAGGGCGGACTGTGTATGGTAAAATGGAGGTTTGGAAAATCTGAGAGAGATGTCACTGCAAGTCATGCGATTTCAGTTGTGTTCAAAATGCTGGAAATGAGATGTGAGTGGTAAAGCACCCCAGTCACTCAGGGTGTGACTGGGGTGCTTTACAAGGATGGGTCCCTGTGTTTTGGGTTTATAAAGTATTTATTTTAAGCTTGATGTGCATGTAGACTGTGTTTTCTTCCATCCGATGTTAACCCTGGGAACTCCTTTCTGCTAGATTATGCCATGCCACTGGCCTACCGTCCCCCTGGCTCCGCTCCTAGGCCCGCCGGCCTTACTGCCCCAGTGCCCCTCCAACATCAAAACCCACCAGCCACCCCTGCTTGAACATGAGAAATACTGGCATAAGCTATGAGTTCACAGAGCCTCAAATGTGGGAAATTCCAGCCTGCGGAAGACCCACAGCAATACAGGAGTAGGATCTATGAATCAACTAGATAAAACATCGTATGTGTAACATAGGTCCTTTTCACACAAACACTGATAAAATGGGTGTTACATTTTATTATACATGTTTCAGGGCTGCAGGTGTGCTCTATGGGTGCCCTGCAACATGTATAATAAAACGTAACACCCATTTTATCCGTGTTATGAGTGTCTGTGGGAAAAGGGCCATACAGCAATGCAACCAGCAATGCAAGGTTCTCCAGCCCCAGAAGGGGATGTTAAGTTTCATTTCTATAATGAGTGAGTCAACAGGTGTCTATCAAATATTCTAATGTTAGAACAGGATCCACAGGGGCAGTTAGCCCAGGGTCCCAACTGCCCTGGATCCAAACTGTCCTATTATGTGTCTGCTCCTTACAACTCCATCCTAATCATGTAGTTGCACATGACTATTTAACTGAAATCTTCTTCTTTTCTTTTTAGATTTTCTGACCACCCTAACTATTCGTTTAGAGATGAATAGGATCCTTCCCTGTTCTCAATATTTTTCTACAACCTAAAAGTTCAGATACCCATTTTTTGTCTCTTTGCTCTACATCTAGAGTTAGTCTCTGTTCTGGGACCGAGCTTGCACAGGTGATGCTGACTGAGTGCACTTACATAGAAATTAAAGATGATTCATTCTCAGCACTGAATGCTGCTTGATTACATGTGAGGAAAAAATAAAAGCTTTTATTATAATAGTGATTGACTCCTGTTTCTGTTCTTTGCTAATGATGTGGGTTTTTTTTCCTTTGCTCTTTGAAACAGCCAACCGGGGGCCTCTAAGAAATGTACTGAGTGGGTGGGGGTGGGGGTGAGTATGTGGGCGGCCAAACTGATTTTGAAAAGAAAGGGGATCACCCACATCAGCAGGTATTGCAGGATTGGATGCTGGATACAGGAAGAGTTTACACTCTAGATTAGTAGAACTGGAAGGGACCTTGAGGCCCATCAAGTCCTGCATGGTGTAGGATCTGCACTATGTAAACCATCCGACACATATTGTTTCTCCCTCTTTCCTGCACAGCGGCAACTTATAGAGTAGCCATTTCTGGCTTAGTTGATTTCTGAGGTGAGAGAGACTAGAGCTGAGGCAACCAACAGGTAGATCACAAGGGTCTCCAGTAGATTACAGTCTAGGGAAGGGGTACAGCTTCTCATGATCATCTCTGAAGAGAGTGGGACCAGTGCTCCAGAGAGTGTCTCCAGGGAGGAGACAAGCTAGGAGAGCTCCTCCAGCAGGGAAGGCTCTCTCCAAAGCAGAGTACTATTCTCCAGTCCTGAGGAGACCGGTTGCTGAGGTGCCCTAGAGCTGGGAGCTAGCAGGAGGGGTCCCAGCCTGGAGCAGCTGAGAGACTGGGAGTCTTGGTAGATCGCTTGAGGATGATGCCTGGATTGTGAGCACCCTACGTCTGGCCACCCATGAACTAGAGTCTTATGATGTGTTATGGATTTACAAGTTGAAGAGAAGAGGAACCCCACCCACTTGAGACAGTCACAGCCTCCCGATTTGCCATTGATGCATTAAGTACGCGTCGCTTGTGATCATTCAACAAGCTACTTATCTACCTTAGGGTAGTTCCATCTTTCTCTAGCTTCCTTAGAAGAATATCGTGTGGAATTGTGTCAAAATCCTAGTCAGCTTAAGCCTTGAGGTAGAAACTCCCCCGAGAATGGGCACCCCATTTCAAACCACGCCAGCGCAATTAAGCAAAATTTTAATTTACAAAAGCATTAACACAACATCTCCCACCATTAAAGCTAATGAGAAGTTGCCATTGACTTCAATTGGTAGAGGATGTGCCCAAAGAGGTTCATAGTACTAGCTGCCAGTTAGTTGCTCGGGTTCTTTGCACGGGGTAGGGGTGGCTGAGATGGGGAGGAATAGGCTGTAGCATAAGCTTCTGCTAGGACTCTTTAAATTTTGCTGGGCTCTCACTAACCTACACTGGAGAAAAGTTCCAAAAAGTGGTGGGGAAAGGGGCCTACTAACCTGGCCCCTTGAAGGACAAAGGTTCACTGGACTCTGTAAAGACAAAGGACTCAGTGGTCCATTAAGGACAGGCTGCTCACTGTCCATGTTTTTCTGCAGGCAGCCCTGTCCATACTTCTTGGTAAGAATGTAGGGCTTGGGCCCTACATTATCTGAACGACCGGCTTTCTCCTTATGCTCCTTTGTGACCCTTAAGATCTGCTGCGTCTACCCTCTTGCAGTTTCCGTCACTGGCCCAGTTTCATACAACTTGGGCCCAGAGAGAGGTCTTCTTGGTGGCTGCCCCGCAGCTTTAGAGCTCCCTTCCCTTGGAGGCTCCCCTGAGCCCTAGTTTGAATGTCTTCCGGAGGCCGTGTAAGACCTTTTTATTTAGCCAGGCATTCAATGGGCAGGGATAGATTGGGGGGGGGGGGTGTTGGGGTGTTTTTACCTTTGTGGGGTTTAAATTGTTTATTTTACATTTGTATTTTATGTGTGTTGTGAGCTTCCCATAGCCTTTGGGAATAGGATGGGATATAAGAAAGAAAGAAAGAAAGAAAGAAAGAAAGAAATGCGGCTCATGATTATCAAAAAAATTTATTGTGTAGTCGTAGGCTATTGCACAGGTCATACAAAATGTAATAAAATTAACAATAAATAACAGAACAGAACCTCATCAAAATCACACTGCAGATAAGGCCTTAATACAAATGTCTCTTCTTTTATACATGCCATCGAGATACAGTGGCTACTGTAAAGGTAATTACAGGATTGTTATCAATCAATAGCAACTGTATATATTGAGAGTCAGTTCTCCCTGGATAATTTCCCAAAATAGGCACATTTTTTTGGCGAGCCTCTGTATACCAAGGGCAACTGAACAGCATATGCTTTAGTGTCTCAATCTCTCTTCTATGACATAAACAGCACTGCTGTACGAGTGGAATCGTTTTAAACTTCCCTCCAGCAATGTCGACTCAAGACAATTAAATCTGGCTTTAGTAAAAAGCCTTCTGTGAACAACTGATTTTAACATTTGTAAATATCTCCTTGGTAACCTTGTTACATTTCTTATAACCAAGTAGTGTCCTGCTGATTTTGTGTTGGCTAAAGTAGCGGATGCTTCCTGTCCAGCCACATCTAATAAACGCTGGGTAACTAATGTTTTTGCTGCCTTGAAGCCAACCGGCTGGAGAGCCTCTTTAGAAAATCCCAAAAGGTTTAGCTTGGCTTCAATTTGATTAAACCAGTGACTAACATGTCTGTCGGTCAATACCAGCTGGACTAAGGGGGCTGCCTGCAAAAAAAATAACCTCAGCAATGCTGGCTGTCAATGGGGGATCAGACCCAGGGGCTTCTAGTTAGACAGTCCTGCAAGACCAGATAATGGATGCACAGGCCCCCTAAGCAGAGAGGGAGGGGCAGAAGTGACTGTAGGGTCTGCCATCTACTGCCCCCTTTTTGTGCCCCAGTTGGTCTCCCGCGTGTTGCCACACACTTCACCTCTCCTTGTCTATTCAGCTGCAGAGGAGCCTCGCTGGAAAACCAGAGCATTTCAACATCCCAACCCAGTGTGGCGAGCTGCAGGGCAGGTAGGGAGGCACTGGCAGGCAGCAACTGTCTGGTGATGGTACAACTCAAAGCATGACATCTGGACACCTTAGGGATGCAAGAGCTGTCCATGGTATCATGTCTCCTAGTCCACTCGGCAGGCTCCATCTTCTTCACTCCAGAAAAGGAACAAACCAACCTGGATCCACCCACTCAGACCTGGATCCCCCCATTCTACTGTTTGTGCCCCGTGTATGTAGAGAGGGAGGCAGAGTTCTTCCTTCCAGAGTTCCCTTTCTACCAGCTGGACACACACGTCGTCCTGCGGCTCCAGGATGACACAAATAACATTGCAGCTTGCTGGATGCTCAGGCCACCAGCCCTTTCTTCAGTTCAAATATAACCTGTTCCACACTGGTTACATCTATGGGAGAGGGCAGTGGCGTAGCAAGGCTGTGGTGGGCTGGGCCTGGCAGGGCTGTAGGCCTGTGCGTTTGTAGCAGAGCCTCTTGGAGATGTGATTTTTGGGGTGAAATAGGTGGGACTGGGATAGGGAGGGGGGGGGAGGTCCCAAGGGCAGCCCTAGGTGTGAGGTGGGAGCAGCACAAGGGTTGGGGCTGCCCGGTGAGATCAGGGAATGGGTTGGGGTGGGGGTTGGGGCAGGAGGGGGGTTGGGTTTGTATATTTGCCTTCAAGGACTGCTAGTGGGTTGATGTTTGATATATGTTTAGATTACGTATTTGTATTTTTATATTATGAACTGGTTATTATTATGTATTGATATTGTATTTCGTTTGTGAATGTAAGCTGCTACGAGACTCCTGTGGTGTAGTCTGCGGGGTAAAAAATTAAAATGAAAACATTATGGGGCCTCTGAAGGGCTAGGGGGCAGAGGTTACCCATGAAGGCAGCGCTGTCCTAGTTCCCAGCGCCCCATTTGCCTCCCTGGAGCAGCAGCAGCAACCCTGGCAAGAAGGAAGTTTGCAGAGTGGGTGAGGATGGGCCCAACCCTCCACTCCCACCTGCTCTGAAAACTTCCTTCTTGGCAAGGCCCTTTGCAAGTGGCCTGCGCGCCACTAGGACATTTTCAGAGTGGGCAGGGGCAGTGTGTTGGCAGTACCGGTGAGGCCAATGGTTCTCCTGTGTTCATTTAAATAAAATTGCAAACCACACACAATCATCCAGCACTGAATGATTGTTCATCCCACAAGGCAGGGAGGAGGGGGGAATCAAGTTCTCTTTCAAATACAGCTATTGACTATCTGTGATCTAAATGTGTCTTTCCTTCATTCTCCAAACTAACAGACCTGGGCCCTCTACAAATGCTTTAGGCAAGTTCATGGAGGGCTGTTAACCAAGATGGACAGAGGGTGGAGCCCAATGTTCCTACATTTCTATGGAAGCTGGGACTGAAAGGCAGAGAAGAGACACTTCATAACTTTGGTTGCCACCTCTCATGGTTTTAATGGCAATGGGGGAAATGTAGTGAACGTGAGTATCTGTCAGAATGGAAGAAATTGCTGTCCGGGAGAGGAGCTGACAGAGAAGGGTAAAACTGTAGTTCATACAAGATCTGGTTTGTCTGGATCTCCCTCTGGTCCACAGCTTATTGTAAGCGATGACTCCACTAACTGAATAATTGTCAGTTCATGCCTTATCCTTCAAGATGCTCTTCCTCCTCCTGCAACTACATAAATGTATACCTGTCCCACCCCCTACCTACATCCCCCTCCCCTTGTCCATAATAGACAATAAACCCCTTGAGCAGGGAACTGGCTCTAGTCACAACTATTCAGTGCCAGGTACATTGCCAGTGCTATAAACATAAAATAACAAATAATACTTATTATTAATCCACCACTATTACCAGTAGAGGCCAGACAATGCCACCAGCATGACAGTGAAAGAAATTGCTCGTGTGGATCAGCTGATCAGTTTACAGGATAAACTGGAAAATTTCAACATGATATGGACAGCGTGTTGGAACATAATCAATGAGGAAATAGATATGAAACAACCGCACAACACCATATCCTTGATGGACATTTGAGACTATGTGAGGGTAGCTATGGATTTAACAGAAAGAAAACTCGGGTTGCCCATATAGATAACATCAAGTCCAACGAGTGTGACATCAGATGGAGGACCAAATAACCAGCCTACAATGAAAAGGATTTCCTTTGTTTTTTTATTTATTTACTGTTTACCTTTGTTTTATTGTATTGGTTATTTTTAATTTGATAGTTTAGTAATGTAAGTACAGAAATTGAGGTTACAATAATTCAGCATTGGATATTGTACAAATAGATCGACATGGTGGAAATTGTAAAATTATGCTGAAGGAAGGAAAAAAAGTTGGAAGGAAAAAAAATTGCTCGTGTGGCTTCTCAGAAGCAATTCAATCTTCAGATACCAACCCCCCCACAATGTGCTGTAGTTGGTCACCCTGATACCGACATTCCAAGGAATAAAGGAAAAATTCTTTGAAAATAGTGGGCAGAAGCTTCTCTTCAAGGCACATTCATTTATTTATGGTGCAAGTCATTCACCTGTGACTGTGTAGGATGCACTTGGTACAGCTACTAAGTGAAAACACAACATACGGGGGGGGAGAAGAATAGCTTTTTAGCAACCCCTAATTGGATACTATTCTCAGAATATTAAACACCAAGGAATAGATTCCTCCCTATGACAGGTTTTTATTTAGGAATATCCCCATTAAAATTAAATGAGCCAGTTTAATAATATGACTCCTTTCAACAATAAATTATAATTCTTAATAATATAATAGATAAGGGCTGTCCAACCTTTTGCCCACCAAGGCCAGACCACCTCACGGGCAATTTGCTGGCAGGCCAGATTACACAAAGATTTCTTGTCATGTCGTCAGTGTTAAGGGGTAGATCTTGATCACACTGATAAAGAACTTGTGCAGGTTAAGTATGCAGATTTTTGAGTTGTTATTGCACGTCATCATTCTAGACATTTATAATTCATCTAAGGCTACAGGCCAGACGAAAACCTACCATTGGCCTGATCTGGCGCATGGGCAACCAGTTGGACAGCTCTGTAATAGATAATACAAAAAATAATAATAGATAATACCTGCTAATTATCAATAATCACAGCCTGTCTCAGTTGAACTCTAACTCTCCCATTATATATATATATATAAATTCAGTAAATAAATATATGAACTTCCCACCGCCTGACAGGAGAAAGAATGGGTATTGATAAACGTGAAGAGAGGCCACCTCCGGCCTGGTCAGGTCAGGGAACTGAATAAATGTTCCTGTTGAGCAACCAGGTCAGAAGACACAGGAGGGTGGCTGGCCCCGCCCTCTGCAAGACATGGCCGCCCTCACGCCGGGATGGCAGCGCAAACACATGCACTTGCCCAGTATGGTCCACCAGAGCAGCCCTTGGGCCTGGTTCCTTCCCAGCCCACGATTCCTGGGCAGCCACCTANTGGGGGCAGAGGTTACCCATGAAGGCAGCGCTGTCCTAGTTCCCAGCGCCCCATTTGCCTCCCTGGAGCAGCAGCAGCAACCCTGGCAAGAAGGAAGTTTGCAGAGTGGGTGAGGATGGGCCCAACCCTCCACTCCCACCTGCTCTGAAAACTTCCTTCTTGGCAAGGCCCTTTGCAAGTGGCCTGCGCGCCACTAGGACATTTTCAGAGTGGGCAGGGGCAGTGTGTTGGCAGTACCGGTGAGGCCAATGGTTCTCCTGTGTTCATTTAAATAAAATTGCAAACCACACACAATCATCCAGCACTGAATGATTGTTCATCCCACAAGGCAGGGAGGAGGGGGGAATCAAGTTCTCTTTCAAATACAGCTATTGACTATCTGTGATCTAAATGTGTCTTTCCTTCATTCTCCAAACTAACAGACCTGGGCCCTCTACAAATGCTTTAGGCAAGTTCATGGAGGGCTGTTAACCAAGATGGACAGAGGGTGGAGCCCAATGTTCCTACATTTCTATGGAAGCTGGGACTGAAAGGCAGAGAAGAGACACTTCATAACTTTGGTTGCCACCTCTCATGGTTTTAATGGCAATGGGGGAAATGTAGTGAACGTGAGTATCTGTCAGAATGGAAGAAATTGCTGTCCGGGAGAGGAGCTGACAGAGAAGGGTAAAACTGTAGTTCATACAAGATCTGGTTTGTCTGGATCTCCCTCTGGTCCACAGCTTATTGTAAGCGATGACTCCACTAACTGAATAAAGGTATAGCAGATCCACATCTAGCAGCCCGCTAACCGATATGCAGATAAGACTCTGGCCCAGGCAGGCGATAACGGGGAGTGTCATGTTTAACACCCAACATCTGTAGCTCTTGGGAGACAAAACAGTGCAATTCAAATACATTTTTCTGGTTGGTCCATACGGAGTCTACCTGCTATGCAGTCGTTGTTTGATGGTTGTGTAGCAGGGTCCTGGGCCCACACAGGATCTTCACTGCTCTCCTTTATTCACAATGTCCACTCAGTCCACACACACACGGTTCTGGGAACCTCCCCTTAAGGCCCCGCCTGGTTAGGCACAGTTCCTCTTGGCCAGGTGTCACACTCCATAAGCCTCTCCACTCCAGTACCTGGCTTAGGCACCGGCTTAGTCGCCTACACCCTGGAGCCTTTCCCTAAGGCTCTGCTGTCCAGTCACAATCCCTTCTGAAGCCAGCTAGAGGCGCAGCCCTCCCTGGCTCTGTGCCTCAGCCACAGCCCTCTACTGAGCTCCCCGCTCGCTCTTAGGGCTCAGCTCTCCAGCTTCTGGGATGGCTCACCCACGCCCAGTCCCGTTGGCCGTACTCAGGCCCTTCAGGCTAGCCCAGTTGAGGCTCGAGGAGTCATCCTGCACCGCCTCAGTGGCTATGCCCTCCAGGCTGCACTGCCTTCTCTTACAAGGGCCAGGGCAACAACTGAACGTTGACTCTGTTTGCAGTTCAATTCACCGATTTGTCTTTCCAAATTGTTAACTGTAGTTCAATATCAACCATTGGATCCTCAAAGCAGAAGGGGCTGTTCACATTAGTGAGACTCATGCCCTTGCTACGTGCCGCCACCGACACTGATGCTTGAAGGAGCTCACTGATTGCATGTCATCAGCCTGGATATTTATAATTCATTTAAGGCAGGGTTGGGGAATCTTTTCTATCTTGGGGGCCACTTTGAGAATTAATACAAGCTCTGAGGGCCACATACATGTTGGGGGCAGGGGTGCTTAAGGTGTGTACTGGAAAGGATCTCCCTGATGCAAATTTACAGGGAACCTCCAGCAGGGAGAGCTGGAATAACAAGCAGTCAATGAGAATTAATACTATGAATCTGCTCCTTATCCTTCTGTGCATGACCTCATCTCTACTCCCTTACCCCAGCTCAGTTTTTCGGTGCTTGGAGGTGGGAACTAGAGCCAGGGGCCAGATCCAAGAACTAGAAAGGGGCCACATAAAAACTTGCTGTGGGCTGCATTTGGCTCCCGGGTCTGAGGTTCCCCACCCGATTTAAGGCTACAGGTCAGATGGAAACCTACCATTGGCCCGATTGGTAGGGCCAAGTATACTTCAAGAATAACTCTCATTTTGCCTTATCTCACACAGGGCTTATCCTCAAAATCACTTTTCTGGAAGCAAGTACCTCCTAATTCACTTTAGCCTCCACTGTGTTCACACAAGCAGTGGTGAGGTAGTTAGGATAAAAGAGAGGTACTTATCTCTGCAAAGATGTGGGATCAAAGTGGGGAAGGAGGCTTCTACTCTAGGGAGACTTGCTTGTGTGGACTGGAGGGAGGTAATTACTTCCCCCTACCAGATCCTTTGCTGTCTCGGTAGCCCTCAGTACTCCCTCCTCTTGTGTTTCCCTCATAGTATTAAGTCTCATTGACTGCTTCTTATTCCAGCTCGCCCTGCTGGAGGTTCCCTGTAAATCTGCATCAGGGAGATCAGTGGAGAAGAGTAGTGTAATCCCTGGCAATCCCTGCTCATGGGAACAAAGCTGGGGAGATGCAAGGTGTTATTGGCCATTACACTAGCTGCACATTTCAGGTCTGAAACAAACAACTATGTAACGTCTGTTAGCATCAACTGTCGTTGCTCGAGACCTGACATACCACCCCCACTCCTGGGAATCACACCCCCACCCCCACCTCCTATGCACGCTGCCGATATCCACTAGGTTCAAGCAGCTACGCAATAGCTGTCCAACTGGGTACATGCTCAGATTGCCCGCCTTGGCAACGCTGAACATGTACCTGGCAGAATGCCTACCACCACCCATAGTTACTCCAGAGAACTAGCTCTCGGGGGCCGCACAAGTAGGCCCTGCTGACCCCATTAGGTCCATGGGCCATGCCATCACTTGGAGAACACTACAAGGGAGGGAGTCTGGAGAACAACAGCTCTTCGTACTAGTAAATGACATGGTGCTTAAATATATGCCTATTGGAAGAAAACGACACAGTCCAGGTCCCAAAAGTGCTAATAAGAAGCATCGTTTTTCCTGGCAGAAGTTTTTTGACAGGCAGCGTGGGAAATGAGATGCTGTAATTGTCACATTCTCATGTATGTGCAGTTTCCTCGGCCTCCGTGTTCCCCTCAAGATTCCCCACTGCTGCCTGACAGCCCAGGAAAAGGGCAGAGCATGCAGACAGGGGCTCCTAGGAGGCCAGGATCACATGGAAGAGGATGACAGGGATTTTTGTTACCTTCACAGAACACCTCTCTCTAGCAGTGCCTAGAAGGCCGTGGGACAATAAGGTTGAGAGATGTTCTGCAGTGCCACCTAGTGGAGAGAGGAGGGTGGACACAATCACCCAGCAAATCCTTAGGCATCTGTGAGGATGGCAATTCCCATGCAGGAGCTGCCAAGAAATCATCAAATAAAAGTACAGAAAGCCCAGGCAAGCCAAAGTGTAGGACTCCTTCCCCTCCTAACCTGTTGTGTCACATTCCATGTGCAAGAAAGCTACCATTGCCCATCAGAGTGGCGGCTGCATGTCAGAAGTAAAGTGATCCTTGTGGGATAGGGTACGTCTGCAGAGCACCCGGGGATGCTTCAACTCTCCACCCAGGTGCTCCGGAGTACAAACGTATCTCCAATGGAGAAGTCCTACAATGCTGACAGGCCCAGGTGCCCCCCCCCCCCAAGTGTGTCTCTCCTGCAGGAATCAGCAGCCCAGTCCAAAGGAAGTTCAGGTCTCTTACTCTGCAGTCATTGCGGATTGGCTGTTCTGCTCCTTGCAGTAATATTCCATACACAGGCTGCTGGCTGCGTCTTTGGCTGGAACAGACAGAGCTACTGGGGATTCCTTTTCACGTAAACTAGGAGATAAGCGGTCTCACCCCTGGGAGAAAAGAACCAAGGCAAAAGAAATGTGGGGATAAGGTGGGCTGCCATCCATCCTCAGCACGTTAGCCAAGCCCAATTCCAGTGGGCCTAGCCCTTCCTATACAGGCCCAATAAGAGGCAAGGAATGGGGGGTACAATACTGTGCTCCCCCAAACTACACGAATTGTCTTTCTTAATACCCATTATGATAGCATGAATAAAATAACAACTGCAAGTAACATGTGTAAACAAAGTACCAAAATGATCCCCAGAAATTAATTTCAAAACTTATAATGGGGGAAGAAGAGAGGCTTTTTTGGCTCTCTTAGGAAACGCAGAGGGGCAAGAGTGTGTTTTGGAAGGATCTTGACTCCACTTGCCTCCAGAGCTTAACACCTCAATCTGTTTATGATGGAGATGACTAACAAAAGGTAGTTACAGTACTTATATAGCACTTTTCATGTTCAAAGTGCTTTACAATCCTTATCTAGTTCATCCTGTGAGGTAGGCCATTATTCCCACTTCCCAGGTGGGGAACTGAGGCACAGCGACATGCCCAAGGCCACCCAATGAGTTCATGACTAAGACAGGAGTTGAATCCTGGTCTCCCAGTACAGTTTAGTGATTAAGGTAATTAACACCTTAACCACTAAACTATACTGGCTCTCAGGTTGCTGTTGCTAATACATTCTTGGCTGTACATCATTAACATAGGCAGGTACTATTCTATCAGTATGGTCCTAATGTGCCTATGTCCCCCCTTCCTCCCACTAACTCATCCAGACAAACACTATTAAGATGATTTTCCATACAACTATTTACCCACCTCCAACCCTGCAGCAGGATAAGATAAAAACAGAGATATCCCTTCTTACCAGTGCAGGTTCACATTCCCATAGGTGCACTTGACATCATCCCAGGACACCTGCAACATGCAAACACTTAGATAGTGATGATCTTGAGTGCCCCCTCCAAAAGTCCTGATTTTTTGCTAGATTATTAGGGGTGCCTCGGCCTTACCCAGAGAAATCAGGGCTTTCCCTGAAGCCTCTAGGTCAAAACCTGGAGACTCCAAGAGAAACTCAGAGAGGTGACCATGCTAGTTGTGGGTCTGGTTTCCTCACCTGGCAGACACTGGAGTCATTGAAGCAGTACCACCTGGGCTCTGTGCGACGCCAGATGTAGGCACAGTAGTGACCAAAGCTGGCTGATCCTGAGTGGGCAATGACAGCAAAGAGTTCGTAAAGCCAATCAGCCTGAAAAGAGACACCAAGAGACACATCAGTGTAGCAGAAACCAAATGAGCCCCTGCCTGAGGAGAAGCCTCCTGGAGAGAGACAGACACTGCTAGGTCATGTCCTTTCCCTTCAGACGAGGATCAGACATCTGCTCCATAGGAAAAAGGGGTCAGAGCAATGGTCCATCTAGCCCAGCATCCTGTCTCCAACAGTGTCACAACCAGATGGTCCAGAAAAAATGTTCAAAACCAGGTCTTTATGGAGTACTCCATCTCCTCCTCCCAGCAGTCAGAATTTAGGTCCCCCAACAAATGTGGCTAATAGCCATTGATGAACCTTTCCTCCAGTACTTATCCAATCTATTTCTGAGCCCTACTTAGCAGGACAGGACATCAATGATCTGGGTTGCAATCCAAAAAAAACTCATACTTAATCCATTTTCAAGATGGCGATGCAGTCCTTGGACCAAGAAAAGTTTAATTCCTCCCTCTCCTCGAGGCATCCAATAAAGCTGCAGTTTATTGGCTCTTCAGTAAAGCACCCCCAGGTGCAGTTTAGACACAGCTTTGTTTACAGGTCTGAGGGCCCCTGGTGCCAAACCTCTTCTACTTAACTACTTGCAAACTGCTTCTTAGAAGAGGCTGGGGGAGGGGGGCAAAATCTTGGTCAGGGAGGCTGAGCCCTCTCCCCCCCACCCTCCCTTCCTTTTGTTATTGGCAGTGCTTGATTTGAAGGGGCGGAGAGGTACTGGAGCTCAAGCCTATCGTGGCAGTCTCCCCCAACCTCTGATGCATGGGAATGGGGTGTTCAGAGGAGCTGTTGGGCCCCACCAGCCAAACACCCAGTGCCAGACAGTAGAGGAGCAGCAACAGCAGACCCCTCCCTGCCCATTCACAACAGCCCCAGCCTCAATTCTGAGGAGAGAGGCAGAGGCTGGTGCTTCGGCAAGTGGGTAAGGAGAGTGCGACGATCTGACCTCAGAAGCTGGAAGAGTTGGGCCTTTTGGCTCTTGTTGCTTTGGAAGCAACTGTCTTAGTTGTCAGGTTTAGCACAAGCACAAAAGTTGTCCAGGTTCTGAAAGGGTCCAACTGAAAGTCCATGGAGCCCCACTAAAGCTCGGGGTATTTCTGTGTTAGGGAGATGCTAAATATGAAGTCAAATGTCTCTCTGGTCAGTCTCTTGTTGTTCTTATGCCAGATAGGACTGGGGAACAAAACCTTTTACTGTCGGGGGTCTGGGGATGACCCACAGGGAATGGATAGCATGGTGACCTCTCAGGCCCCCGTGACTAGCCACTGTCGGAGACAGGATGCTGGGCTCGATGGACCATTGATCTGACCCAGTATGGCACTTCTTATGTTGTGAAAGGGGAGTGAATAGGAGAGAGGGAACTGTAATCCAGGAAAGTATCCTACCTTCTCTTCGGCATCCAGGGAGCAGTGTTCTGGGGTCAGGATCTGGTTGAAATCCAGGCTTTGTGGGAAAGACAGAAAGTGGCTGATCTTCTGAGTCCTGGAGGATTTCTTGCAGCAGAAGCGCTTCAGGTGCAGGGTCAGGATCTGTGGCAGGTATTTTACTCTCATGCCCTGCAAAGCAATGGCACACAAGAGCTGTCAACTAGGAGTCAAAGGGGAGGCAGAGCTCAATGGGAAGATCTTGCAGGAGAATAAAGCAGAGGATCTCTCTATGTTATGTTGCCACAGGGAAAATCCACTGCCTGGCACTAACTGTGAGGTCATCCTGGGGTGGAATTCCTAAATTCAGGGCCAGGGCCAGGAAAGTGCAGACTGTGCGACCGCACAAAAACCCATGTGCGGAGGAGTCCCCAAATACATGGGTTTCAGGAATTGTAAAATACAGCCCCCCCGGAACCTCAAATGCAGGGAACCCTGGCCTAGGGAAACCCACAGTAGGATGAGCCCTTAAATACATATGTATAATTTAGGGGTCTGTAGTGCAGGCAGCCCCAGGGGGCGTTATGTTTAACTGAACATCAAAAATGAATGACAACACTTTCATTTTTCTAACAGGCAACGCAGCGTTTCTCCATCAAACGTCCCTGTGCAAGGAGGGGCTCCAGACAACTATTCTTCACAAGAGTCCCAACGTCCACAGATCCAGCCCTACTTATACTCCCAGGACCTACCCCCACGCATGGCCCAGGGAACAGGACAGGGTGTCACTCGGAGGAATCCAAGTGGGTTTGTTAGAACGCGAGATGCCCAGTGCAGTGGGACTCTAACAGGATTAGGGAGCTTTCTTGCCAACTAGAGGATTCATCGGGAATTTCTCTTCCAGACAAAATATTTCTGCAGGGCAGACCTCGTTCAAGCATGAGGGCCCCACTCCCAAGGTAGGCATATGCGTAGGAGGCAGTGGGCAGAAGTACTCGCTTACCTTCAGACTTCTCGTTTTCCTGCCACACTCCTCGCAGTGACACGTATTGCTTTCCGTCAATTGCTCAGGCTCAAAAAAGCACCGGAGGGAATCTTCCTACAAACGCAAGGAACACACGTCACGCGTCTCCTGAAGCTCGCCGTTTGACACAGGCAGCAAAACCGCTCTGGAGCAGGGTGAGCTAGGCCAAGAGGGGTTCATGAGCTCAACTCCCCTGCTCCTGGCCAATGTACCCTTAGCTGAAGGGAACTCTACCCTGCAGGGAGGAAGCTGAGTGCACGGAGGTCAGCTAACCACAATCTACCTAAAAAGCCCAGGGTGTGTGTGACTGGAAAAGCGAGCACCCCTGGAATGTAAGGGTGGCTGTGTGTCTGGCAGCAGAGCTATGCTGCTGGTGTAGCTAGAATAGGGAAACTCAGTGCAATTGCATTGCGGCCCACATTGGGGGGGATGCATGAATGCATGCAGCTGCGTCCCCTCCCAGCATGTTGCATCCTCTCCTGCCTTCCACTTGTGGTCACCTCTGCTTCTTCTACTGGTGGGGGGCAGGATAGGAGAGACCAACTTCCACAGCTTCCCCGCCTCCAAGGCTGGCCAGGAGAAGGCATAGGGAGCCAGCCTGAGAGCTGGGCAAGGCAGCCAAGGTCCTCTTGAGAGCAGCAGGGGGAGCCCAGTCAATATTTTGCAGCGGGCCCCTTCTGAGAGCCAGTGTGCTGTAGGACTTGGCCCTGGGAAGCCAGGGTTTGAATCTCACCCTAGCCAATGAACTCGCTGGGTGGCCTTGGGTAAGTCTCAGCCTCAGTTCCCCATCTGTAAAATGGGAATGTGTGTGTGCCTGTGTGTTCCCCTCACCCTTGTCCATCTTAGATTGTAAATCCACTGGGCAGGGACCTGTCTCTAAACATCTGTGACCGTAAAGTGCTATGTATGCCTAGTACCACTATAGAAACGATAAGAGGTGGGAGACCTAGCTACACCTCTGCCCAGAAGTAGGACCTCAGAGGCAAACCTGGTGTGAGGCTAAATGGGTTGTTGTAAACCAGCGCTGAAGAGACTGAAAGTTCTGTGTAATAAGCCACCACCCTCTCTCTGAAGATTGTGATGTCGTGGTGCTCAGAGAGGGGTGTGGCAAACCTCTCAAGTCTCCTGGATTAGCTTTCAGCCATTTTTTGTCCCGCCTGCCCCGCCTTGCTGTTCCACTGCCGTTTTTTTGAGACAAACAGTTCTCCCAGTGGCTTGCGGCACTGTAGCCTAAGTTGCCCTTGAGCCATGGACTATCTGACCTGCCCAGGGCCCTGAGCGCCTCATCAGTGCAGTGGCCCATGTGTCTGTCTGAGACCATCTCTGCCCCATAAGCTCTGCCAGCGCGGCAGGAGTCCGGGTCCTCAATCCCTGGACCCCAGCTACCATAGCGCTGCATCTGCCTCAGCCAGCCCTCATCAGCTCAGCCCGCGCACCTAAGAGCACCTCAGTCCGCGCACCTAAGAGCACCTCTGCAGCGCAGCGGGACCCCAGCTGCCACAGGTCTGTTGTGTGAGTAAGGCTAAGTTACAAGCACTACTCGTCTGGAAACAGCTGTTTGGGCCAACGGTTGTGCTTGCTACAATGAGAGGGAGGTGAGAATGCTGGTGAAAACAGAATTAATTGTCAACACATGATTATAATTTGGGCTGCGCATTAAAAACTTAAACTCTCTCCCTGAAAAGTTCATAAGTTGATCCAGCCTTTTTGTGTAATTTTTTATTGACCCTTTCTTTTTTCAAATCAATTTTGAAGCCTCTCATTTCAGAGTCCATTGTTCTGAGAAATGTATGTACTGCATCCAAGTATAAATTTGCATAAACTCCCGTATATTAGAATACGCAATGAAGTGCAAATGATGTCCCTCTTTCTGCTGTCCCTCTTTTCAGACTCTGGGGGTTGAGAGGTATGGAATGTGACCGTGTCGGAGCCCCTTCACCCCACCCATTTTCAATGTGGCCTACTGGCCTTACTCTCTGCCTGAAGTGTTCGGACAGGGTAGGGCCAGATAGGAACAAACGCAGTCTTTGTACCTAGGGTGGCCAGATATTCAAATTTTAGACAACACTTATAAGAAATAAAGGTTACAGGGCTGCATTGATTCCAATGCAGCCCTGCAACCTGTATTTCTCATAAGTGTCCTCTCATTTTCAACCGACCCAGGCCCGGCTGTCTCGGTGCTTACCCAGTGTTTGACAGCTGTGGGGGACTGGATGAGGGCTAATCGACTGCGACCGAATCCTGACAAGACGGAGGTGATGTTAGTGGGTTTAAGTCGATGGAAATGACGGCCCCCTCAACTTAGGGGGTTTGTCCTCCACTGACTTCCTGGGGGTGCTCCTCGATGCGCAGCTCCGCCTGGATCTCCAGGTGGAGGCTGTGGCGAGGAGCGCCTTCCGCCAGTTACATCCCGGGGGGCCACGCGGGACAGGGCATTCTCGGTGGCCGCACCGCACCTTTGGAACTCCCTCCCGGTGGGGACCCGTCTGGCCCCAGACCGCCCATTTTTTTGTAGGAACTGTAAGACCTGACTGTTCTGTCAGGTGTTTGGTGAGGAAGAAAGGTGAGGGTGGATGGGGTGGTGAGGGTGAGGGTGGGGTTTTCGTCTCATTTTTATTGTGATTTTTATTGTGATATTTTTATGTTTTATTGTGTTTTATGAATTTATTTTGTCAGCCGCCCCGGGCTGCCTTGTGGCAGGAGGGGTGGGATATAATTTTTTTAAATAAATAAATAAATAAAATTAGCATATCTGGCCACCCTACTTGTACTCCCCTCTCAGCATCCATGATGACAGCCCCTTTATTTGCCCCGGCCCGTCTAGCTTTTCTCCCAGAGGGAGGTGGCAACCCTGAATTCACTACATTTAATTTCACTTTCAAAGGCCAGTACACCTCTACCATACACTTCCCTGAGGAGGAAAGGCCCCAAAGCTGAATTCTTCTGCTTGAATAGAATAGATTTTTTTTCCTCCTAAAAATGCCCAGGGTTGGAGCCTTGAACCTACCAATGTCCTTATTGCACAAGAGCTGTAATTAAACATTGGGAGTGGGAGCGATATCATGTTGCTGTCTCTTTTGGTTTCAAGCAAGCACTTCTGGCAAACCAGGTATTCCTGCACTCGGATGGTGTACAAACCAATTAGTCTTTTAGCCTGATGGGGGGAAAAAGAGAATAATAAACACATAATGTAGCATAAGAGGATGTGGGGTGCTGGCCCCCCACTAATGATATAGTGGTGCCAGACCACCCACAGCTCATGAGCCTGCTGTTCTACTATGCTAACACACATAGGCGGTAAGCTCAGAGGTTAAAGGCTCATGCCGGTAGAGCAAAAGGTCCCCAGTTCAGTTTCCCCCAGCCAACAACCCATCCAGGGCTACTGAGTTATACGTATGACTAACGCCCCTTTCACACCTTACCAGGGAGGCAGGGAAACGTCCATGATTGCAATCGTGGCTCTAATCTCACTGGAATTAGCGCCTGTGGGAATTTGCTATTCCGCTTTTATTCCGCGAGAACTCCTGTCATTGTAAAAGCTACACTGGGGGACCTGGTCATGCACGAGTGTTCTTGCGGGATAAAAGCACAATAGCACATACGTGCCCTAATTCCCATGAGAACAGAGCCGCCTCCCCGGTAATGTGTGAAAGTGGCCTGACTCAGCTGAAGGTTTTTCCCTCTGCAGGCTGGACGGTGGCTGTCATGGACAGGGCCAGCCTTTTCCCTAATTGGGAACACCCTCTGTGGTGGCCCTAGTATCGGTTGTGTTTGGGGCCCTGCTGGGAAGGATTAGGACCCCACGTTCTGCCCTGGTGAAACCAGGGGCCACTGTGGGGGGGCCAGAAAGAACCAGCCCTGGGTTGCCCTGTGGTTAAGCCAAGCCAAGTCCTGGTCATAGATTGGGACCACAAGGGGCCCTATGAGTGCTACCTCATAGCTCCTCAGCAAAAGGAGAGAACTCGAACTTGAGGCAAGGGCATAACTGTTCGAGGCTGCTGGCTTCACCACTTGGCAACCCAGGTCTTGGGTCCTGGTTCTATCCCAGAGAGGTGTAGGCTTTTCTAGGTGATCTGGTTGTGCATCAAAGGCGCCTCCTGTCTGTCTTCTCATTGGCTGCCCTTGGCCATATAAGGCTCCAACAGGAAACAGGAAGCTATCTGTGCAACACAATGGCCCCCTGGCTTGTCAGTTAGACTTGGACCCTGTGGACACATGCTATACCCTTGTAGAGATGGGGCAATCCAATCCTTTGGGGAAGGACATGGTAGAAAACTAAATAAATAATATCCCACAGCAGCAAGATCCCTCCTGAGGTCTGTACGGAGGCATTCTGGTAGGAAACTGGAAGCAAAATTCCAGACAAGGGGGGAAAACAGACACAACGAGGGCCTGCTATAGCCTGCCTGGGCCAGAAACTCACCAGTGGGTCTACTTGTGGGCTGCCAGATGTGGGCCCACTGCTGCCCCAGCCTGGGTAGGCAGCTGGCCCAGATGTGGTTCCCTGGATGATTCCAGGCCAACAGCCTGGGCCAAGGGCCACCAGGCGAGCCAACATAGGCCATAGAGGGCCCGCGCATCCGTTCCCGCCGCCATCCCTCACCGGGGCTCAGGGGCTGCCTGTCATGGCAAGGGGCGGGGCTCAGGGGGCACCCAGACACACGTCTCTACCAGGGGAGAGCTTGCCAGCAAACCCACTCGGGCACATATGCGTTGTGTGCATCGACCTGACCCCGCCAGGGCCAGGGCCCCCTCCCGGAGCGTGTAGCCGGCACGCTGGCCGCATGTTTATTTTCACCCCCGGTGTGGGCCTGATGCGATCTGACACAGAGCAGAGGTAGGAACCAGGATCGCTCATGGAGAGGGAAAAAATATTAAAATCCCTCCAAAAGGTGGAAGTGGCACCACTAGTGTTTCGGAATCAGGCCACTTACCAGATCCTCGATTGTGATCTGAGTCTTGATTAGGTTCCAGAGGATCTGGAAGAGCTGAGCAGCATCGTATAGGACAAAAACTGGACAAAATAAGAAGGTAGTACAGTCAAAGTTTAACAGAGTGAAGAGCCCATTCTATTCCTCTCAGGGACCAAGGTTCCCACCAGCCTCTTTCTTATACTCCTAAGACTCAAACTTCTTGTATTATTCTAACCATCTCTGGGGCTAATGAGAAGATGATGGAGCTCCCTCTGGAGGCCAGTCAGAGTCTTGTGTGACAGCTGTCTGCATGCTTCGCTGTAGCGTGATATACTCAAGGCCTGGACTCATTGCTTTTGCAGCATACCCAAATCTTGTCTCCAGAAGTCAAGGATCTTGAGTCCTGACTATGGATTTCTTTCTGGACCCAAATGACAGGACAATCCACCACCATTAAAATCAATGGGAGTTTTGCCATTGACTTCATTGGCAGAGGATTGCATTCAAACATTTACAAGCCCAGCTAGATGGAAACTATTTTGAGATGAGGCTTTTTTTATGAAAGAGCTTTGCTAAGAACATGACAAGGACCCTGCAAAAAGGGCAAATCCTGCCCTGGCCTCAATGGGACAGAACTAGGGTAGTTCCACTGTGCAGCGGAGGGGCAGGGAGGGTACAGGGGTTAGTGGTCTACAAGTCTAGCAACTAGCCCAGAGCGTTGGTTTCTGTGAGAAGTGCTGCATGGCCCTTGCGGACACCTCCACGAATCAGCACAGCCAGCTCTGCTTTAAGGCCATCTCTGGGTTCAGTGGCTGCGTGGGTACAAGTGCCTGTCAGCATGTCTGCAGTGTTTCTGTCTATCTAGCCATTTCATGGCAATGTTCAATAATTTGAATTATAGGAGCGCGATGGTAGGTGATTTAGGGAGAGGGCAGGACAGAGGGCCTGTGTGTGTTGCCAACTGGCTTTTCTGATTGTAAGCTTGGAATAATAATGACCTACTTAACATCAACAGGGGTTTTTGGAGGGAAAACTAGATAGGAATCTTGCAGCACTTTGAACGCTGAAAGCGTTACTATAGAAACGATAAGGCATCCTATCCTTTCCTAGAGCATGTTAAACCCCCTCTTCCTTTTACACAGCAATGAGGTTGCTCTGTAGGATCTTCACTTTCCCAAAATCTGGAAAGGACCAGCCTCCCACTCCCAGCCCCTTGGGGCTAGACACAGCATGGCATCGTGTCCCCGTTCTCCAGCCCTTGAGGAAGAGCATGGCCACGCTGCATGATTTCACAATGTCTGCAAAAAGGGTCTAGCTATTGCTTACACTGCACATTGTGCTTGGAGAGGCAGCGGGCAAGCCCCAGGGGATGCACAGCTCTTCGTCTGCTGTGCTGCATCTGCTCCAACAGCAAAAGCATTTGGTAAGGGACGCTTTCCCTCCGCTCTGTGGCTCCCTCTGGCACCTGGATCCTGCAACCAGAAAGAGCAGGGAGTGAGCTTCATGGCCATGAATCCTCAGATGTGGCCATGCATCCTCATGAGAGGCATTGCACGTAGGTAAGAGTACAGCCAGGGAAAGGGGTGCGGGACCTGCCCGCCTAGACGTTTCCTCTTCTAGCAGAACAATGCTAATTCTTCCATCCTCTTTGAATAGCATTCTGTAGCAGGGGGAGCTGGAGGGCCATGCTACACCTGTTTCAAGAGGCCTCTGGCCCTGTTTGCGCGCCCAGAAACTCAGTTCAAGGGCTTGAGCAGCCCAGGTGGAGCTGCTAGAGCTAATTTGGCACAGGATTGGTTGGGGCTAGTCAGGTGACTAGAAGCCCTCAATATTTAAGGCTGGGCTGAGCCCCTACCAGGAGAAATCCATGGGGGAGTTGAGGAGAAACAAAAAGGAAAGAAGGTGTGTTGCCTCAGGAGGAACTGGTCTTGGAGACTGTTTCTGGACCAAGGTTTATGCTGGAGATTTGGGGGGGTAAAAGATTGTAGAGGCCTGTGTCCACAGATAGAGTGGAGCCCCTTGGGGGAGGGAGAAAGAGAAAGAGAGAGAGTGTGCGTGTGTGCGCATTGGGCGTAACTGAGGCACAGAACCCCTGCCTGGGATTAAGTTGGGACAAACCTTGCCATATATCCTTTTTGATGTCTGAAAACTTTCAACATGTCCCCCTTGTCTTATTTTTCTCCAGACAAAACATGCCCCGTTCCATCAGTCTTTCCTCATAGGACTTGTATTGTAGATCTTTGATCATCATCCTAGTTGAGTTGATCTCCCCTGAATCCTTCCCAGTTTGTTAGTATCTCTTTTGAAATGAAGATCCCAAATCAATTGGAATAGCAGTGACTAGACAACCAGATTTGAGATCACTGAACCTGGTGGCTGGAGAAGACTAAAATCTGCCGTTTTATTGAATTGAAAACCACAGGGATGAGAGACAAACAAGAGCACACCTAGTCTTGATGTAAATGAATAACTTGTATTATTGCGCAGGGCTTATTCTCTATGGCTGTAGTGGGAATAAACCCACCTACTGCATCTTGCAGAGTCTGATGCTGTAGGGATCACACACACCCAAGATGCCCCCACAGCTGGAGACAGGTGCCACTTAACTTGAATGGGGATTCCACTGGACACTGCTGGCAGGGCTGCACTCATGGTTTGGGCGTAGAGGGTTGGGTGCTGTCCTGTTGCGTTTTGTGGGAGGTAAACCCATCACTTACCGGCGCAGAATTGCGGTGAAGTCTGTGTTCATGAAGAACATCTGAAGCAGGGAGTTAAGGCAGCAGCTCAGTCCAATGTTGTACAGCCCGATGGCTCCTGCAGATGCAGAGTAGGAAGTGAATCATGGGCCCCAGCAGTGGCAGGGAGAATATGGCAAATTTCCAGCAGGGCATCTTCAGTCTGATTTGCATCCAACACCACACGCTTGGTATTAACAAGTGTGAAAGGGGGGGCATTCCTATATGAACCCCCTTGCATTCACTACTTTAATTTTCCTCTGCCATGAGACAGGATTCAGGAGGACTGGAGTTTGAACCAAAGATGTGCACATGTTGTTAAATCTAGCTCATGGGTAAACTGAAGAGTTTGAATTTTTAAACTTGTTTCTGACAGGAATTAGTTGACAGTGGGTTGCAAGGTGCAACCGAAATGCAGGCATCTCCCTGTCCTCCACTATGGCTGCCACTTTCCCTCACAAGGAAACCTAAGAGGGGTGGGACTGTGTTGAAGGGGGCAAGACAAAGCAGCTGTTGTGCCCCCTCCCATCCTGGGGGGGGGGGGGAGAGACTGTTTCAAAAAGCAAACTGGCAGAAGTTAAATCGGCTGCATTAGTGTAACATTCCCACCAGGGATGCCTCTTCCCCTTCTAAATATGTTCTGCTACACCTTCCATTATCCTGCCCACTGGAAAAGTAGAATAGCATCATACTATGTGTAGCAAAATCTGGGCTCCCCGAACAATACTCTTTTTGCCACCCCATTGCTCCCCTGAATTACATATTCTAGCATTATCCCAGGCTCACATTCACCAAACTTGGAACCCTGACTTTCAGATATCCTTTTCAAAGCTCTACACCTCATGCTACAGCTGGCTACTCTCTAATTCAGCCACAATAGAAGTACCTTGTGCATTGTCCATGGCTAGAATGCTGCAGCAGCATTAGCAGCATGGTTAGATAGCTATGCTTTAGGCAAACTACACTATGAATCCTGGGTTCTATTCCTTGCTGTGCCCTTTTATTCCCTATTAGCTAGCCTAGTTCCTTACGTTGCAGAACAGGGGGTTGTTTAAGGGAAAACAATGGCAAGGTTGACAAGAGTCCCACATGATCGCCTGTGCCACAGCTCGGAGAAAATGCCCAAAGGTTCACAACAGTCTTTCCCTCTCCGTGCCTCTCCTCTTATCTCTATGCCCTCACCCCAAAGACCCAGCTTTCCGCTTGCTGTGGGTAGATGTCTTCTGATATTTGATTCATAAGAATTCTCTTGCATTAAGTTTAGAAAAAGGGGCAGATGAAGAAAGTCAACAGTAACAGTGAAAATAGTGTGGAAATAAAAAATCAATTACCATTGTTTAAGTCTGCCAAGCCGCAGATTGAACTTAGCCGCTGACTGATCCTTCCCGGAGCTTCCTCCACATCTTTTCCCTCAACTGCTTCTGCATTCATGCTCTGGTCTTCTTCCAGCTCTAGCTGGGTGACTTTCCCTGGAAGTGCAAGCCTCTGGCCCATCAATGCTGATGGGGAGCAGGGAGGGTACTGCTGTAAATACCTGTACCTTCAAACGCTGGATCAGGTCAGTGCTAAACAGCTGATTGGCAGAACTGGAGTCGGCCCTGCACAAAAACAGATCTTATTAGCTATGTTCTACATTAATGAAAATAAAAAACTTAATCTTTTTATTTAATATCATTAAGTATTTATTTATTCCAGCAATGTACCTGGCACTGAACAATCATTGATTTTAGAGACATGTTCATGCCTGGGAGTGGCTTGCAATCTAGGAGAGACAGGGATACATTCATGAAGTTGAGAAGTTGCAGGCATATGTAGTTAGCTTGGTTACAGGGGAGAAGGGAACCCCAAATAATAGGACAGTAGAAGGAGCATCAGTGAGCAGTCTGGGTGGAGGGAGGTGGGGGCACTGAGCTAGGGAAAGCCTGACAGAAAGGGTAGGTTTTTAGGAGGGATTTGAATGTGGGGAGGGAGCAGAGGGAAGATGTTCACAGAGGGGGTTCCAGGCATAGAGGCCCGCAGTGGAGAAGGTGGTGTAGTAAGCAGGAGACTCTGGAGTGGGTGTGGGTGGTGACAGGTGGGAACACAGCAGGAAAATGAGGATAGAAAGATATTCCAGACAGTACCAGAAGAAAGCCCAATCCATTTCTGAGATTTTTTTGTTTTAGGAAGTTTCTCTTTTTACAGGACACAACTGCATCCTCCAGAATTGTGCTTACAGTTCTGCACAAGCGACTGAATTACAGGCAGAAACCTTGAGTGGCTAGACATGTAACTTCCTGATTGTGGCTTCTTCTGCCCTGGAAATGGGTGAGATTTCTTAAACTGCTTTTGAAGCTTATTACCATGCTTTAACAATTTATCAGGATGACTACAGTGATTCTCATAGAAGTCAAGAGCTGACAGTGCTATCAGATTGCAGGATCCATAACATTGAGCTTTTAAAATCACAATACTGCTGCAGAGCATATTCAATGAAAAACTGTATGACACTGGGTATTTTCAGAAGTGACCCTACCACACTTAGCCACACTTAATTCCACCCCGGGGTCACAACCACCGTCACTTCCGTTTAGCAGCCGCCAAATGTTCCCCCGCGCTTTGCCCTGAACTGTGGTAGCTGTTACCACTGGCTGTGATCTTGGAAAATTGCAGGGAACAGCCAATGCATTACCGTAGTTCAGGGCAAAAATGGGTAAGGCGCACCATTGTCCGTTCTGGGTACTGGCCTACCCCCGGATTGGGTCTAAGCGTGGTAGCATCACTTCTGAAAATACCCACTATCGCAGGGGTAGGGAACCTTTCCCTCCTTTAGGGCTGAAATCAAAATTTTCACCCAGTTCCAGTTCCATCAGAACCAGGCATTTTGTTTGGTCCAAGCAAAATATTATGACCACTTACACATGCGCAAATCGCTGCCGAGCCATTTTGCACATGCACAAAAGTGGCGTGGCCTATAACCGAAATGTCAGCCCCAGTGATGTTGTGGCCATGGGCAATGCCATTTTGCACATGCACAAATGGCCACTTTTTTTGTTTTGTGTTTGACTAGGATTCTGATCGGAATTCCAGCTGAAATAATGGACAACTGTTCTGTTTTTTCAGAAATGTCCACAACAAAGAACAGCTGTTCCAGACCCCGCCTACCTCCTGTGAGTTTTGAAAATTAGTCCAAGCTCTGTGGGCCAAATAAGAGTTGGGGAAGAAGGTATTTAAAGGGTGTGTTACGGATGAGGAAAAGAATGGGGGTCCAGACCATGGACTAATCCCATTATTAGCAAACATTGATATAGCAGCAGCAATGTACCTGGCACTTTACAAAGTAATTTAATAGACACGGTCGCTGCCCTAGGGCTTACAATCTGAGAGATGGGGTGGGGTGGGGGGGGGAGACGAAGGAAGGGGAACAGAGGGAGAGACAAGGAGTGTAACATTCGCGAGGATGCGAGGTCCCAGGTGCATGCGCTTGGCTCAGTTACATCGAGAATGATGGCTGGCTGGTCCAAGTGGTGAGGATAATAACTAAATAATAAATCACCAGGACCAGATGGTATACACCCTAGAGTTCTGAAGGAACTCAAATATGAAACTGCAGATCATCTACTGGTAATTCGTAACCTATCGCTAAAATCTGCCGCTGCACCTGAGGACTGGAAGGTAGCAAATGTAACAACAATATTTTTAAAAGGGCTCCAGAGGCAATGCTGGAAACTACAGACTGGTGAACCTGACATCTGTGCCAGGCAAAATAGTAAAAATATTATTAAAACCAGAATCATAGAGCATATTGATATCACTGAATGCATGCCCTCGACTTTGCTCCCTTCCCCTAGGCTCACCTCAGCGTTTGAGTGTAGGAACTAGATCCACAAGACAGATCCAGGAAAGAAAGGGACCAAATAAAACCATCTGGCCTGTGTGCTAGCTGTTTCCTGCTACTGCTGTATGTCATTATTTATCCCAACTCTTCAGCCAGGTTGATTTACTTGAGCATTGCACAAATTTTAAAAATGGAACTAAGCAAAAATACAACTCTAGATTACCCCAAAAAACATATGCATAAAATAAATCCAGTGTGACCTGATTTCATACACTTTATTTCAATATTTTGTTCTTATAAAAGGATGGGCTAAATTGAAGTTAGGTCCCTAAATGGCTATTAGTCAAAAGATGGAGTGGGATTGAGGTCTCAGACTATTGGGAGCTGGGTATGAATACCAGAAAATAAATCATTCTATTTTTAAAAAATATATATATTTAAAACTTGGATCCCACCCCTCCTGCCCAAAGGCAGCTCGGGGCAGCAAACAACACAAAAGATTTAACAATAAAAAACAAGTCAACAAATCACAAAACTCACCCTCCCTCCCTCTCAAACCCTACCCCGCACCCTACCCCTTGCCAAAAGCCCGGCGGAACAGCCAGGTCTTACACAAACGTCAAAACGACAGGAGGGTGGGGGCCAACCAAGCCTCCTCCAGGAGCGAATTCCACAGCGGGGGGCAGCCACCCATCTCGCCCAGGGAACCTCCAAAAAGGTCTTCACGGACGATCTCAGGGGTCGCACGGGCACATGGGGAGTGAGGCGATCCCACAGATAGGCAGGGCCCAGGCTCTGAAGGGCTTTAAAGGTCAAAATCAGCACCTTGAACCTAGCCCAGTGCTTTATAGGCAGCCAGTGCAGAGCCCAGAGCACTGGTGTCATGTACTCCCTGCGACCCGCCCCCATAACCAGCTGCAGCCTCCAGACCAGCTTCTCGGGCAGCCCCACGTAGAGCGCGTTGCAGTAATCCAGCCTTGAGGTGATGAAGGCATGGATGACAGTGGCGAGGTCAGAGTCTGAGAGAGACGGCCGAAGCCGCCCGACAGGATGTAACTGCCGAAACGCACTCCCCGCCACGGCCACAACCTGAGATTCCATTATGATTTGTCACGTATGTGTCTAAAGCAACCACCGTCAGAGACAGGATGCTGGGCTAGATGGATCATTGGTTGACCCAGTATGGCAGTTCTGATGTTCTTATCCCAGGAAAATGTCTGTTGAAATTATCACCTTAACTTAGATACAAGAGATCTTGGTTCCAATGTGATTGAGTGTTGAGCGCAACATAGGGGGTGGGCTCCCATGTAATGCTGATTAAATCTGATGTCTGTGAGGCCCCAGAACAGGCATAAGGAGCCCAGATTAGTGTTGTGTGAGGAAGTCAATGGGAGTTTCAGCCCTGCTTTAAATGTGGATTTTCTAAACACAAAATCCCCATGTAAAGCGAGGCTGGAAGTCCCCGTTGATTCCCTTTACATGTGACACTGATCTGGGGCCCCGCAGGCATACAACTTAATTAGCGTTACTTATGAGTCCACCCAGGGTGTGTTTAGACAAGGGCCTCCCCACCCATCATGCACGTTGCAGGGCTGAATAGGGCACCAATGCAGCCCTGCAACGTGCATGATGGGTGGGGAGGCCCCTGTTTAAAAACACCCATAATCTCCCCATAGGAAACTTTCACTCTGTCTAATGCAGAGCCCCGAGGGAAACGCGGGTCTGTGATTCGCAGATTTCCCGCAGAATTCCCCTCCCCCTGCGGAATCTCCTGCCCCGCTTACCCCAGCGCAGAACTTGTAGCCTGCGCTGGGGAGACGCGGGGCAGGAGAGTCCACAGGGGGAGGGGAATTAACAAACTCTCGGGGCTTCCCCTCCCCAGCCTCCCGGGCTTGCCTCCCCCGTTTAGAAAATGAATTAACTAAGCAGCGTTGGCAGCAGCAGCTGCTCCAGTGCGCTCGTCCCCATCAGGCTCCTGGCCTCTTCCTGGCCCCTCCCAACAGGGCCTCCCAGAGCAGCACAGCCAGATGACATCATCCAGCTGCGTCGCCCTGAGGCCCCATTGGGAGGGACCAGGAAGAGGCCAGGAGCTGGATGGGGACGAGCGCACTGGAGCAGCTGCTGTTGCCACCGCCATTTTGGGGGGGAAATTGCAGAATAATCGGGGCCCCGGTCTAATGCTGTTAAACTAGGCAGTTTCTATGGGAGGAAAAGCCATAGCACTAATACAAGTTCCAAGGGCCACATAGAAGCTGGAGGCAGGGGTCTTAAGAAAAGGAGGGCCCCGATCATGGATTTGTGCCATAGATCTGTCCTCTCACCTCTGCTCCCTTTCCTTGAACATAGTTTTTCAATGCTTGGTGGGTAGGAAGTGGATGCAAGGGCAGATCCAGAACTGGAAAGGGGCCACATAAAAACCTGTGGCGGGCTGCATTTGGCCTCTGGGCCTGAGGCTCCCCAGTTCTGGTCTGGTGTGCAGCAGCAGCAGGAGGAAGAGGCTTTACACTTCTGAACTCTGGACTCGCACATGCCCAAGTTCCAGCTGCAGCTCTGACTGGCTGGGAGGCCACTTCCTGACTATAAATAGGCTTTAACAGCGTCAGAATTTCATCCTGCGTAATCTTGAGTAAGCCATGCAACCTTTCCGCACCTGGGGTTGAGAGGCTTGTTGAATTAGTCAAAATTTGCAACACTACCGAACCCTTCTTCTTCTTTATTTTGTTTGAATGTATAACCCCCTCCCATTCCAAGAGGCTCGGGCAGCTTGCAACACATCACAATACAAATGGATCATATTAACACTATAATCTGACCAACTCACAAAGCCCCTCCCTATCTGTAATAGTCAAAAACCAAGGAATAAAAACACAGGTAACCACATACACCCCTCAATCCACCTACTCTCTTGCCTTTCACCCAGGACAGTCCCCAACCCCACTGAGGTCCCCACAGTGGAAATGCAGATGATAAAACCCATCTCCTCTGCTCCCACATTCACTCTGCCTCCTTCACTGGTGGGGAGTGGGTGTTGTGGAATTCTCAGCCATCACCCCACATCCAACTGCCCATCTCACACTCCTAAATGTTGTTTATACGCCCTTTTCACAGATGCTTTTAGCACTGAGGAAATGGGTGTTACCTTTTATTATACAACACCCATTTTATCATCCCTAAATGGTCAACAAAAAAGTCACTCTGTAATGTGGAGTGCCACATCAGATTTTAACGTTTTTGGGGTTTAGGAGGGGTGGCAGGCTTTTTTTGTTTCTGTTTTTTTTACCATTTTTCATTTTTGTTTCCAGGCACATTTTTTTGCTGTTTTAAAGGAGCTTGGCAGGGGAGGGACTGGGGTGGTGTTGCTTTCAAATTACTCTTCGTCCTCTTCCTGTTTATTTTTCAAGGAAAATCTTTGGAATGGATCAAGGATTTTTCTGCCATTGCTACTTCCTTCTCCGTACACAGGGTTTGTTCTGGTTTTTTTATTACATATAAAGTAGTGGGGGAAATCCTCACCAGCCCCATGAAATTTCCTCCCCTGAATGCATGGTAGGCAGCACACCACCAGTGGAAATGCCTTTTTAAAATGTCGTCTTTACCTATTTCCTTAGTACTTTCTCACTGGATTTAGTGGGACCCCCTGAGCTGCTTGGAGCTACTTGGCACCAGTAGCACTTTGCTCAGATCCTGCTAAAATTTTATTTTTAAGGGGTTCACAGTCCTGTGGAGCTCTGAGAGAATTTGTTCCTAACTGCAAAATAACGAGGCTGAAGTTTTTATTTTATTTATTTAAAACATTTATACCCCGCCCCTCCTGCACACAGCTCGGGGCAGCTTCCAACAATAAAAACATGACAATATAAAAACAGTTTAAACCATCAAAATTAAACACTCTTTAAAACAGGGCCCCGAGAACACTTTCAACATTAAAACCATAAAACAAGGTAGGGGGAAAAAACCACAACCCTAACCCCCCCTCCCCAAAGGCCCAGGTGATCAGCCAGGTCTTACAATGCCGCTGGAATGTCAAAAGGCTTGGGGCCAGGCGGGTTTCCTCCGGAAGGGAGTTCCAAAGGTGTGGCCCGGCCACCGAGAATGCCCTCTCCATTGTGGCCCCCCGCTTTACGCGGGGGACCTCCAAGAAGGCACCCGTGGCAGACCACAGGAGCTGCCCTGGGACGCGGAGGGCAAGGCGGTTCCTGAGGTACGAGGGGTCCAGGCCGTGAAGGGCCTTATAGACCAACACTAAAACCTTGAACCTGGCTCGGCACACTATCGGCAACCAGTGCAGAGGCCAGAGCACAGGTGTTATGTGCTCCCGACGACCCGTCTCTGTAAGGAGACGAGCTGCCGCATTCTACACTAGCTGCAGCCTCCGAACCAGGCACAAGGGAAGCCCCACGTAGAGCGCGTTGCAGAAGTCCAGCCTTGAGGTGACGAAGGCATGGATGAGGGAGGCCAGGTCCGGGCCGGAGACGAATGGACGCAGCCTGCGCACCAGATACAACTGGCGGAAGGCAGCCTTAGCGACTGCCTCCACCTG
>QEPC01008951.1:1212178-1228252 GCA_003113815.1 Sphenodon punctatus
CCCCCTGCCAAAGCCTCCCACCTCACCCCGTGAGATCCCCCTGCCCCCCAAGCCTCCTGCCCCTGAGATCCCCATGCCCTGGCCTGATCCCTGCCAAAGCCTGCCTCCCCCCCACGCAAGATCCCCCTGCCCCAACCTGCCACCCCCGCCAAAGCCTCTCACCCATACACACACACACATCGTCCAACAGATGCCCACAGACACATACACAGACACCAACACACACCTCACACCTACCCTCCAAACGCCCGCCCCAAGCTCCCGCCACCCCTCGCAACATCCTCAGCACTGACCTGACCCCCCAAACCCTGCCCCTAGCTCTTGCCCCCGCAACATCCCAAGCCACCTCTCACAAAACCAAGAAATTCACTAAAACAAAAAACTTAACAGTTTAAAAAGACACTTAAATGTACAAGAGTTTTCTTAAAATACACACAAAAACACAATTCAGTACAATTACAATTCAAAACACCTTCCACTTCATACATTGCAACAAAACATAAACTCCAAAAAACATAGAAATTAATTCACGCTTAGAGCAATATTTAATATTTTATCGTCAACATACATGTAATATATATGTACTACGTTCCTTACCATACATACTTCATTTTTTTCAATAACTAAACTTGCACATTTTATAATTATGAAACTATTTTATTTTCATAATTTGACAAGGAACAATTTTGTCAGAGTAATTTAAGTCTGTTATTTACATGTATACAAATTGTGTACAGTTCATACAATGAAGTAAATAATCTGAGTGTATACATTATACAATTCGTTGTACACAATGAAGTTATGTGGAAACAGACTTAAATTACTCTGACAAAATTGTTCCTTGTCAAATTATGAAAATAAAATAGTTTCATAATTATAAAATGTGCAAGTTTAGTTATTGAAAAAAATGAAGTATGTATGGTAAGGAACGTAGTACATATATATTACATGTATGTTGACGATAAAATATTAAATATTGCTCTAAGCGTGAATTAATTTCTATGTTTTTTGGAGTTTATGTTTTGTTGCAATGTATGAAGTGGAAGGTGTTTTGAATTGTAATTGTACTGAATTTTGTTTTTGTGTGTATTTTAAGAAAACTCTTGTACATTTAAGTGTCTTTTTAAACTGTTAAGTTTTTTGTTTTAGTGATTCACAAAGGGATAGAGAATAAAACTGAGAATGTCATAATGCCTCTATACAAATTGATGGTGCAACCGCACCTGGAATATTGCATATACTTCTGGTCACCCCATCTCAAAAAAGACATAGTTGAACTAGAAAAGGTACAGAGAAGGGCAACGAGAGTGATAAAGGGTATGGAACGGCTCCCGTACAAAGAGAGGCTTGACAAGCTGGGTCAGTTCAGCTTAGAGAAGACTGAGAGGGGACATGATAGAGGCTTATAAAATCTTGAGTGGTATGGAATGAGTAGATAGGGAACAGTTATTTACCCTTTCCAATAGTACTAGAACTAGGGGACACTCCATCAAACTAGCTGCTGGCAGATTTAAAACAAAAGTACTTTTTCACTCAATGCATAATTAACTTATGGAATTTGTTGCCAGAGGCTGTTGTCAGGGCCAGAAGCATAGCTGGGTTTGAAAAAGGACTGGATAAGTTCTTAGAGAATAGGTCCATTAATGGCTATTAACCAAGTAG
The DNA here is from genome assembly GCA_003113815.1 of Sphenodon punctatus. Classification (NCBI taxonomy): domain Eukaryota; kingdom Metazoa; phylum Chordata; class Lepidosauria; order Sphenodontia; family Sphenodontidae; genus Sphenodon; species Sphenodon punctatus. The sequence goes on from QEPC01008951.1 coordinate 1,213,841, forward strand.
TTTTATGGGATGAACTTCTTACTGTCGGGAGCTGGGAGTGAACAACCGGGAATGGATTTCCCCATTGTGACTGTTGGTTCTTCTCCCATGCAATTGAGATTGGCCACTATCAAGAGGACAGGATGCTGGGCTTGATGGACCATTGGTCTGACTCAGTATGGCACTACTTATGTTATGTCTTGCACCATGGGGGAGGGGAGGAGATAGCAAAGTTGTGACAATTTTATTTCTATTTATTTACTCAAATGTTAACAGCACTCTTCCCTGAATGGACAATTGGATATTGTTCATAATGTGTTGCTACAATTGCTTGTTACTCATTTCTCAACTATATTACCATGTCTGAAAACTGAAAAGATATCCCTTATATATAATAAATGGACTTCTACATTAGATATTAAATATGTGGGGGGGGAAGGAAGGACTGTGGTTGGCGTGATGCACTTTTTGGAAGGTGGGCTGTAGTTAAGTGACAAACTGGGACAACAGGGTAAGAGTTAAAACTGGGCCCCCAAAAGTGTAACACAGGCCCTTTTCACAGAGAGACACGAACACGGATAAAATGGGTGTTACATTTTATTATACATGTTGCAGGGTTGCTCTATGGGTGCCTTGCAACATGTATAATAAAACGTAACACCCATTTTATCCGTGTTAGCCTGTCTGTGTGAAAAGGGCCATACTTTATGGGCAGCCCCACTTATATCCCCCCCGAAAAGCTTTAACAGGTTAGCTTGGGAATGCGTAAGTTAAATGACGGTAGTTTCGGCGCGGGCAAGCCATGCTGCAGGGACCAGAGTTTGCAAACGAACTTGACCGAGGCTGCTGTTGACTGCGGGGAGAGAAGTACAGCTCGCAGCTGTGCAAAGTGCCCAGCAGATGCGTCTGGGAGGAATTAGGAATTTAGGTGCTTCCATGCCTATTAACTGGGTATTGATGCCACTTCGGGCAAATTGTCAAGAGATCATGGACCGCTCACCCCGCTGTCCGGTGTCCCTAGCGAATCTCCATTTTAAAAGCCCTGGGCTAGCGCTGCAGAGGGATGGATAGTAAAGGTGGGTGCAAGAGCTGGCGGTACTTACTGCGGATCCGAAGAAGAGCCGGGAGCAGCCGGCGAGCAGCCCTTCGCCTGGGAGAGAGCGCGAGCGAGTGAGGGAGCGAGTTGCGCTGGCGGCGGCTGTTCCCCTAGCCCGCCGCCAGGGGGGGGTGGTGGCTGCTCTCCCTCCCACCAGCGTTGCGCGCAGCCTGCAGTTTAGTTTTCATTTCCCACCGAACAGGCTGGATAGAAAGTGAAACTTAACGCTTCTCTGCCGCTGACGGGCTGGGAGCGTGGCAATTCTCTGTCCGGGAACGTAGCGCGCTGCTCCCTGCAGGGCCCCCTCGCTTAGCTGCAGCTGGCGGTGCCGTGGGGAAATGCAGACAAGGGGGGAGGGGGGGTAGCTGGGAGCCCCAGATGCTCACTGAGAATCTCTCCCCTGTGAAACACACGTTACATGGGAAGCAGCACAGGCGCGTGTGTTTGTGAGGCAGCATTTTTGGGAAGGGGAGAGAGGTTCCCGTTATCATCCGGCATTATCCCAGGTCTGGGTTCAGGATTCTCCATACAGGCAATGCCAAACCGGGAGCTGGTTGAACAGACGTACCAGCTATCCGGGAGCCACTTGAGCGAGATGCAGCGCCCCAACAGGTGACACAGGAGCGGGGGGGACTTATCAGGAGTGGCAGGGGGGTGAGCAGCAGCAGGTCATGGGCAGTGGCGGGGGCAAGGCAAGTCTCCTGTAGTAGGCAGGGCAGAGAGTCACCAGGAGCATCCGTGGCGTGGCAGGGAGCAGGGGGGGTGTTGCGCTGGCCAATCACCAGGAGCAGCGGTGGCGTGGCAGGGGACGGGGAGGGGGGTGTAGTAGTGGTGGCCAGTCACCAGGAGCAGCGTGGCAGGGAGCAGGGGGGGTGTTGCGGTGGCCAATCACTAGGAGCAGCGGTGGCGTGGCAGGGCCCAGGGACGGGGGTGTATTAGTGGTGGCCAGTCACCAGGAGCAGCGTGGCAGGGAGCAGGGGGGTGTTGCGCTGGCCAATCACCAGGCGCAGCGGTGGCGTGGCAGGGCCCAGGGACGGGGAGGGGGGCGTAGTAGTGGTGGCCAGTCACCAGGAGCAGTGTGGCAGGGAGCAGGGGGGTGTTGCGGTGGCCAATCACTAGGAGCAGTGGTGGCGTGGCAGGGCCCAGGGACGGGGAGGGGGGCGTAGTAGTGGTGGCCAGTCACCAGGAGCAGTGTGGCAGGGAGCAGGGGGGGTGTTGCGGTGGCCAATCACCAGGCGCAGCGGTGGCGTGGCAGGGCCCAGGGACGGGGAGGGGGGCGTAGTAGTGGTGGCCAGTCACCAGGAGCGGCGTGGCAGGGAGCTGGGGGGTGTAGCAGCGGCAGGTGTAGCGGTGGCCAGTCACCAGGAGTGGCGTGGCAGGTCCCAGGAAGCTGCAGTGGTGGGGGTAGCAGCAGTGTGCCCCACCTCACCTGCTCTGTCATGGCCGATGCTCCTTGGGGACATGCCGCCACTGCTGCTTCTCCTGGGGCCTGGGTATGTGTGTGGGGCTGGAATGACAAGCCAGAAGAGTGCGACAGCGGCTGCTGCCAAGAGCGTTGCTATCCTGCGTGTGGGTGCTGCAGCTGTAGCGGGGCCCTGGAGAATGGGAGCCCTGCCCACGTGGGCCGCCTGCACATAGGATCGCTGTGCCCCTGGCATGGCAGCAGTCACCCCTTTCTCCCCGCTTGTGCCTCAAGGGGCCCATTCCAGCCCAGCTTCTCCAGGGAACCAGGCTCTCCCCAGTTTTCTCTGTCCCCATGTCACAACAGCTGCCTGTAGCTCTCTGCACTACACACTAGGCCCAAAGCAATTCAGGGCCCCCACGTGAGGTAAGCAAGTTAGGCTTCATACCAGCTGCAAATTTCAGCTACTAACACTCAAGAGGGTGCAATCTTCACCCATTAAAATCAATAGGAGCTGAGCCATCGACTTCAGTAAGGACAGGATTACACCTAAAATCTCATTTTCAGGGGAAAGGAGGCGACCTCTTCCTGGTAGGCTGTTTTTGAGGGTTTTAAAGGCATCTTTGAAGCTACTCCGATATAGAGTAGGGTAAATCACAAACAGAAGGATTGGAGGCAGATGATGTAGTCCAGGAATGGGGAATCTTTTCCCTCCCAGGGACCATTTTGGAAGTTAGTACAAGCTCCAAGAAGGGCCACACAGAAGTTGAGGGCAGAGGTGCTTAAGGGATGCACTCAAGGAAAGGAAGGCCCAGATTACGAATTGATGCCATGTATATGCCCTCATCACTGCCTTCCTCTGAACTTAGATTTGCAGCAGTTGAAAGTAGGAATTGGTTCCAAGGGCCAGATCCAGGAAGTCGAAAGGGGCCACATCAAAACTTGCCGTGGGCCGCATTTGGCCCCCGGGCCTGAAGTTCCCCACCCCTGCTATAGTAAAAGGTGTGTGATACACTGCTGGAGTGTTGTAAATACATTAAACAAATTATATCTGAGGAGGATAATCTGAGGTTGGTTCCTAGATAATCATAATCTTGTAGTTCTCTATATCTCTGATGACCTAATCTTGTCCACATCCTTTCAGAGTTCAAAGAAGTATGTGTCCATTAACGGGGTTTTTAGGTCTGTGTTCAGCTCCTTTTATTATTTTAATGTTGTTTAGAATGCCTTTGTGTGTTAGTCCTAAATATGAGAGAAAACGATGAAGTTATTCCAATGACCCCTCCTATTGCTCACCCCAACAAAATGCACCCAATCTGATGCAAGACGAAAAGCCTCCCCACCCCCAAACCTTGCTTGCATTTATCAACAGAAGCCGCTCCATTAAGAGACATTGGCTTAACTACTTTGTCTCTTGTCTTCTGCGTTTAAGACCTGGATTCTTTTTTTAAATGAGCATTAGTTAAGTTTGGCGTCTAGTTTTATTTCTTATATCGTGGAGGTGATATCCATGTCCTTGTGCAGGCATGTCAAAAAATCATCTCTGACCGTCTCCCTTGACCACTAAGTTCACCTTCCTCCTAGATTTATTCTAGGAGAAATACAAGACTACTTTTTTTTTTTTTTTTTTTTTTAAAGACGCTTCCAAGAAAGCAGTTGTAGTAAGGAATGGATTAGAGTTTTTCTGACCAAAAAGACACTTCCAAGAAATAATTGTAGTAGGGAATACACCTATCTTCCCCTTATGTTCACCTCGCCTGTGTCTTTTCCCCCCTCCCGTTGTCCATTTTAGAATGTGATCCTTCCAGGGCAGAGACCTCTCTCCAGTGAAAGATTGTTCAGTGCAAGGCATGCTGCTGCCACCAGATAAATATTTAATAATAAAGGACAAAATCCCAAACTGTGATTTAAGCTCCTTCAAAGATCCCATTTCTTCTGCTATTTTCCTCTTTTAATATGTCACTACTACAGCTTCAGTGACATCATGCTGAGTTAGCACTGCTGCTGTGCTGCTTTGAAAAGGGTACATTATTACTCAGCCTTATCAGCACAAGGAGAAAAGAAACTCAAGCAGGGACTGAGGCAGCCCATAGAGCACAAACAGATGCCGTTCCAGTTCAGCAATATATTTTGCAAGGTAGCGTCTGATGCAAATGTGCTGTAGGATGATGACAAAATAGTTCAGATATCCTTGGCTCCATCTGGGCCAACACAGCAATCCCATCCTCTCTCTGTAAGTCCGGGGTGGGGAGCCTTTTCCATCCCAGGGGACACTTTGAAAATGAGTACAAGCTCCGAGGGCTGTATAGAACTTGTGGGGGGGGGGAGGGGGAGTGCTTAAGAAACAAATTTCAGTTGCCAGACTTTACCCTGATATTAAACTGTTCTTGCCCCACTACACCCCTGAACCAGTCGCCAGCCTCAGTTTTCTGGGTGCCAATGGCTCCCAGGCGCCTGCAAATTTCATGCCCTGGCCCAGATCATCGTGCCAGGGATCGGTCTAACCTTCTCTGCATGCCCACCATCTCTGCTTCCTTACCCTGAGCTCAGCTTCTCAGTGGCTGGAGATAGAGCTGGAGCCAGACCAGGAGCCAGATCCAGGAACTGTTGGATAGGACGGAGCCATGTAAAAACTTGCCGGGGGCGTCGTTTGGTCCCTGGGCCCAAGGTTCCCTCCTCCTGCTCTAGACTAGAATGACAGTCTATGGCTGTGGGTGCCAAATGGGCCGCCAACCCCAAATGATGAGCCTGGGCTTTCAGAAATCAGAATATTGGCTTAAAATTGTTTTGTTTTTAAATAATTGTAATGTCAGCTATTGGTGGTGCCTGAACATCTGTACAAGAGCAGCCAAGTCTGAGAGGACTGACCGCTAGAAGGGCCAGCGGCTGCTTTTGGTGGAGCTTTTGGTGTGGCTGGACAAGAAAGGGAGGGAAGCAGCCATTTTGGGGCAGAGATTAGATGGTGCTGCTGAAAGGGGCAGTGTGCGCCAGCCCTAGAGCAAGGAGCCCAACAGACTGTAGCTGTGCTGCCTGTGACTGGAAAGCAGCCCCAAGGGGGGAGACTGCTGTAGCCTCCTGCAGCATGGGAGGATCCGACAGACCCAGCGCGGAGGGTTGAGCAGCACAGAGACAGCGCCAGGCCTGGCCAGTGAAACGTGCAAAGTCCCACCAAAGTCTCACCTGTTCAGTGGAGGCGCTCAGCGAACTGCAGTGAGCATGCTCAACTGAGTCAGCACATCTCGCCGCCAAGCACCTCCTCTGAACGCTGAACTGCCGGTGCCTGCCCTGCCCTGCACAACTGTGAGTAAACGCGGGGGGACTCGGGGAGAGAGACTGGGGGCCTGGGATGGAAGGGGGAGGGTGTACGAGACTGGGGAATGGGGGGGATTGGGGGAGGGGGTTGTGGGGACAGACAGACTGGGGTGTTTGGGGGGGTTGCTCTGTGTTTGCATGATGACAAAATGGGGCCTCTATTCATGCTTGGGAGGGGTGAAGGAAAGCAGCAGCAATGCATCAATGAATGCATTGCTGCTTTCCTTCTCCTCTCCCAGCAGGAGTAGAGAGGCCATTTTGTAAATTTGTGGTTCCACTGGTCGTGGCTACTCTTTTTTTTAAATGGTCCCTTCGTTGTTTCACTGCTGCTTCCTGCTGGTGGTGGAAAGTAGTTTGTGTGGACAGGCATTTGGCTGCCGGGGATAAGTGTGGCTGCTGGGGATCATGCTGGTTGGACTCGGGGCCTGCTTTGGTGGGAGTGCAGCCCTGAAAGGGGCCAAACTGTTTTTTAAAAAGGAGTCTGTGTTCTTGAACAGGCAGTTTGTTGGTGACGCTACCAGGGATGCTGGTCTGGATGTGTCTGATTTGGTGGCATGCATCCCTGAAACTGGCCAAATTTTTTTATTTTTTTTTAAAGGCCTGTGTGCTTGCACGGGTGTTTGGCTGCCGGGGATGCCTTTGGGGGCTCGTGGGAATGGTTTGGTTTATGTGTGGTTTTCTGGTTTGTATATGGGTTTTGTTCACTTGATGATGTGGAGTGTTAAATACTAATCCCTCCCCCCCCCCCCCCAAAACACACACGCAGCAGAGGGTGAGGGGGAATTAGTATTTACTGTCCCGTGATTCAATTGTGGTTTTAAAATCGTGAGATGTAACTGTTAGTCTGGTGATCTGCCTGCTTTTAAACCTGGCAGAGGAGGTGAATATAACCTGCCTAACTGAAATTGCTGAATTAAGTAATGTACATCCAATGTTAACCCTGGAAACTCCTTGCTGCTGGCCGGTTTATGCCCTGGCTCCGCCTACCATATCCCTGGCTCCACCCCTAGGCCCGCCGCCGCGGCCGGACCTTACTACCCCAGTGCCCCTCCAACGTCAAAACCTACCAGCCGCCCCTGGTGCCAGGTACATTGCCGGTGCTACATAAATCCTTAATAATAATATAGTGTCTCTGCGCTGAGAATCAAACTCAAGGTAAGGCTCGAGCCTTAACTCAAGAGCCATGTAAACAGTAAAGACAGTCTCACATATTGTGCTTTATTCCAATTTAGGCTCCATGCCCCCACACTTTGTATTGGTCCTTCAGTCCCAATCCTCTTCCTCTGCAGGTTGGGGGCAACACTGAAGCTGGGGAATGGAGGGGATGAGAGGGCAGCGGCAGAGCTGGGGGGAGCCTGAGACTGGGAGAGCGGGGGGGTGGAGGGAATTGAGGAGCAGCAGGAGACAGGAGTGTTGCAGCAGCATGAGCAGGGTGGCTGGGGAGCTAGAGTATTGCAGATGGCTCGTGCTGCTGCAAGTTTAGGACCCTCCCAACTCTCCTGCTGCCCCTCAATCCCCACATGCAGACCCTGCTTTCCAAGTGCCAGATTCCCTCAGTCGCTGCCCCTCAATCCTCGTATGCAGCCCTGGCTCCCCCTACCCTCAGCTCTACTGCTGCAGCGCTGCCCCTCAATCCCCTCCTGAAGCCCCTGGTCTCCTAGCCCCGGACTCCCCGCACCTCTGCTGCTGCCTCTCAATCCTCAAGCACAGCCCCACCTCTACCAGCCCTGGACTCTCGCCCCCTCCCCCAGCTCTTCTGCTGCTCCTCAATTCCCACTCACAGTCCCTGTTCCCGCAGCCATGACCTCCTCCCCACCTCTGCCGCTTCCTGTCAGTCCCCACTCTCAGCCACTGCTCTCTCAGCCCTGCTGCTGCCCTTCAGTTTCCACCTGCACCCCTTATCCTCCACCCAAGTTTCCCCCAGCTCTGCCACTGCCCCTCAATCCACACCTCCAGCTCATGCTTCCCCACCCTGAGCTCCCCCCAGCTCTGCTGCTGACCCTCAATCCCAATCCACAACCCCTACTCTTCCAATCCTGAGTTCCTCCCCAATTTAACCACTGCCTGTCAGTCTCCATCCATAGCCCCTGCAGGTCTCCAGCTGTACCTCAATACCCACTCACAGCCCTTACTTCCCCTGCTCTGCCCCTTAATCCCCACCCGCAGCCCCTATCACCCCCTCCATTCTCCATCTTCAGTGTTGCCCCCAACCTGCAGAGGAAGAGGATTGGGGCTGAAAGACCAATGCAAAGTGTGGGGGTATGGAACCTAAGCTGGAATAAAGCACAATGTGAGACTGTACAATGTCTTTACTGCTTACATGGCTCGTGAGTTAAAGCCAGAGCCTTAACTTGCAATTTCCATGACTTTTTAGAGCATGAGTAAATTTGCAAGAGCCTTAACTAGCATTATAAACCAGAGGTTTTTTTATTATTGAATTTCCTTGTTTTTTAAAAAAATTAGCAATACAGAAAAAGTTTGCAATACAAAAAATTCCTGCTGGCACATTAGGAATGTTGACCAGCATAACAGTAAAATCTGTCATTTTCAAAGGCTTGCCATTCATAACTTGGTTTGAATGATATCTTTATTGGACCAGCTGTTGTTGAAGTAAGCAAGCTTTCAGACCACACAGAGCCCTTCCTTAGACATGTAGCATAGCCAGTACAAATATATAAACTGAGCAAATGTAGCTCAGTTTACACTTAGTTTATATCCACATTTGCTCAGTTATATACTTCTGACTTGCTATGCTACATGCCTAAGGAAGGGCCCTGTGTAACCTGAAAAGTTTGTGTATTATCTGTATCAGACCCAGAACATTATCTACCAGCCCTTCTGAATCTAATTGAAGAATTTGGCATGGTATCAGGATATAAAATTAATTTGGACAAATCCATAGTAATGATTTGTACCCCTTCCCCATCCTGGTATACACAGCTCACCAAAATTGTTCCCTTTATTAACCGTGATAAGGGATTTAAATATCTAGGTGTAAACGTGACCTAATACCCTTCTTAAGCATAATTTCCCAGCCCTTCTAGAAAAAATTAAAGATGATGCTCAGACATAGAAAACTTCAGCATGCACCTGGTTGGGCAGAAGTAACCTTTTTAGAATGATTGTCCTCCCAAAGATTCTTTATAAAATGTCAGCATTACTGATTGAAATCCCTGAATCCTATTTCCTTAAACTAGATACGGTTTTAAAAAATCTAATATGGAACAATAAAAATCCAAGAATTGCAAAAGTAACTTTGACTAGGTCAAAAGAACAGGCCGGACTGGGTGTCCCTAGCATGAGGCTTTATTATAGAGCCGCCACACTTGCAGCTATTAATAAATGGTGTCACAACCTGCAGAATATAGGCTGGGTGGCAACTGAAAAAGAAAACTTACAAATTGACTCTGATGAATTTTACTAGGGTGAGATGAAAAAACCATCCGTTTGCCGGAACGGCATTAGCCATTTGAGAGAGATTTGTTAAGAAATCTAAGCTGAGTCCTACCGCCTCACCCTGTTCTCCCATTTACAGGGTAGCCTTTAGGAAAATGAAAATTCCAGTCTCTCTCAGGAGGCAACTCAGATTCCACGGGATCGCTAGAGCTGCGTAACTATTCACTACTCTGGGCTTTAAAACACTTCAGTAATTGGCAACCCACATTAATTCAAGTTGGATTTTCTACAGTATAATCAGCTGAAAAGTCACTTTGTGCAGAGACAATGTCCTGCACTTTCAGAGAAAAGGCACTGTTTGTCCATTACCTAAGCAAAGGGATCATTAGTAAAATCTGCAAGAAATTGATACGAAGAAAGAAATGGATCATATAAAAAAGCGGGAAAGGAATTTGAGTATAACCCTTGACAAAAAGCAATTGGCACAAATAAAAGATTACATCTTCAAGAGGTTTAAAACTCTGGACCTCCGTTAAAAAATGTCTTCTGTTATATTACACCAGCATGTGTAACAAAGTTTGGACCAGACAAGGGAGGGCTTTGTTGGCGAGGGTGCAGGGAATATGGGACTCTCTTACATCATTGTTGGGGGCTGTACGCGTATACAGCCATTTTGGAGGTGGACGTGGGCTCAAATGAAGAGAGGCCACTGGATTAAACTTACCGTTCCGTCCAAAGGTAGGACTATACCCAGAGCTCCCTCTGGTGGAGCACCACCAGGACATCTGCCAGGAATTCATCCTTGCTGGATTATACACCATTGCAAAGAACTGGAGAGGAAAGAATGACCCCACCAAAGAAGCATGAACAGCACGGTTGTGGCATAACGCCACCATGGAAAAGGCTCCGGCAGAACTTAAAGGGGACATTGTGGACTTTATAACTAAAAGGTCATCAGGCCTGTCTGTCCTCCAAAGAAGGAAAAGGCACAAACAGGATCCTCCTTTTGGTTTCCCTTACGTCAGTAGTTTGTATACTCTTAAGGGTGCCCTGCTCATTTACAGGATATCTTCTCAGTGCAGCACGCTGGGCACTCGATTGTTTTGTTTATTGTGTTAAAAATGAACTAACGGGGCTGGTTGTCTGTCCCACTTTGTAATTAAAAATGCAGAAGGAAAAAAAAGAATTTAAAAATGAAAAAAAAAAAAAAAAAGCTTGCTTATTTCCACCAAGAAGAGTTGGTTCAATAGAAGATATCATTCGAACTACTCTGAGTGGCTGTTGTGTCGGTCCCAAATAACAGAGGCAATCTCTAACCTTCATACCTTCTAATTTATAAATATTATTCTGATCATTTTTATATCCGGAGGGGGAGGCACCCTCGAGCACCCCCACCCAAGCCAGCCCCGGGTCAGTGGGGATGGGGAGGAAGAAAAAGGCCAGACGAGGGGGCTTAGAATCGGGTCCAAAGGCTCTTACTCTCCCTTGGAATATTTTTTAAAATTCCACGAGAGATCAGGGCCCTGGCATGGATCTGCTGGGAGGGCTGGAGGTCAGTAAAAGCCAGGCTTAGGCTGTTAGGAAGGAGGTGACACGAACGTTCCAGTAGCTCCCTCCCTTCCAGGAGACGTGGAGCACGGAGAGAGGGGACAGCCATGTGCAGAGGTAGAGGCACAGGGGAAGAGAGGGGGCAGGCATAGTACGGGGACATGGGAGGGAAGAGGGCACAACCCCCTCACTCCACACACGTGCACACAACCACCTCCACCCAGTGGGTTGCCATACTTTCCCTTTAATTCAGAACGCTTATAAAAAAAATACATGGTGCAGGGTTGTACCATGCATTTTTCATAAGCATCATGGATTAAAGAGAAGGTATAGCAACTCTATCCCACCTCCGCTCCTACACACGCACGCCTCACCCCACCCCTGGGACACACACACACACACACACACGCTCTCCTTCCTCTCATGGTCCCACCCCCATGACACACCCAGACAGGGACACACATACACCTACTAATGAGAACCACCCACCCAGACACACACGCACAGAGATGTCTACATACATAGCAACACAGGAACATACACTGATAGACACAAGAACACACACAGGGACACAGACAGACAAACGCACAAATACAGAGAGGCACACAGAAACACACTCAGGGGACACACACACAAAGACAGAGAGAGGCACACTCCCATGTACAGACGGGCACACTCCCATGTACAGATGGGGCACACACAGCAACACCTGCAGAAACACAGAAACACACACAGATGGGCAAACATGCAGAGATAGCAACACAGAGAAACAGGTGCACACACGTGCAGTCGCACACAGCAACGGACAGGCACGCAGTCACAGCGACAGGCACACACACTTGGCCACGCACACACATGTGCAGACATAGACGGGCGCGCGCACACAGTCACAGCAACACACAGATGGGCACACATGCAGGCACACACATGCAGAAGCGCACAGCAACATGGGCGCACACATGCAGAGAGACAACAGCACACACAGACGGGCGCACACGCATGCAGAGAGAGACACAGCAGCTGAAATCCAGCTGAAAACCCAGACTAAATAGCGAAAGTCAAACCAAGCACTGCAAAAGCCACATAGCAAGGCAAAGCTGCTTTCCCCCCGCCGCCCCCCCCCAAAAAACATACCAATGCAGAGTGCACAGGGGCAAACCAACCACCCCAAAGCCCCAGGGGGGCAGTCAGAGGAGGGGGAAAGGTGGGGTTTGTTATTTTTAACCAAGTAGCCCTTACCTCAGATGCTGCTGGGCCTGGATCTTCTGTGCAGGCTGGTAGTCAGAGCAAGGAAGGCTTAGGCTGATAGGCAGGAGGGGGGAGCAGATCTAGTAGCTCGCTGCTGCAGGAGCCATAATGGGGGGCAGAAGTCAGGGGGCAGCCATGGGCAGAGCTAGGGGGCACAAGTAGAGTGGCCAGATGTGCACATTTTGGAGGATACATGAGAAATACAGGTTGCAAGGCTGCATTGGCACCAATGCAACCCTGCAACCTGTATTTCTCATAAGCGTCTAAAGTTTGCATATCTAGGCAGCAGATGGCGCAACCCTCTTACACAGTCACTCATCTCTCTCACACACACTTTCTCCCCCCACACACACTCATGTACTCCACACACGTTCTCACACCCCACACACACTCATTCTTGCACACTCCACACACACAGCGGCAGTGCTCTCCTTCCTCGCTGGCCGGTCAGCACTGTAGCTGCTAACCTGTTGCTCCCCGCTTCCCAGCGCTGCTGCCGTTACAAGCCACCTGTCCAGGGAAGGGCTGCTGCTAGCCAGACATGGCGAGAGAGGGCCCCTTCTAACCCCGGGCCAGGGCCTGGCTTGTCATCCATCCTGAGTCTCTTCCTGCTCTAATGGGTCAGTGCCCACGGGACCCCTCGCCCCCACGACGGGACCAGAGGCTTTCAGGCCATGCTTTGCTCTGATTGGGATGGCCCTAACTCTGGGGACCCGACCTCTCCCCCACCCCCGCAAATGCTCCGATGCTACCGGGCCCCTGACCCAGAAGAAGCTTCTCCAGGCTCCAGCTGAGTGGAAGAGATCCACTTCCCCAGGGCTCTCCCCAGCCACTTGTGTACCAGCCCTGCTGCTCCCCGTGTGCCCTGGGCGCACACCTGCGGGGGAAGGAGAAGAGGGGCCGGCCCAGCTGCCTGACTCTGCTGCCAGGGATGCTCCCGCCAAGCAGAGCTTCAGCCAGTAGAGGGGCTATATTTCAAAGGCCTCGCATTGGCGGCCCACACGCGTGCACTGCTGGTGTAAGGGTAAAAGAAAAAATTCGGGCTAATGGCAAAGATGTCCTAGCACAGGGCTGCTTGAAAATGCTTTTCAAACACAGCAATGACCTGGCAATGCAAGAGTTAACCAGTATATGGAAAAGGTTTAACGCTGGAAAAATACTAGCTTACCCATGCGCCAGTCAATAGCTAACAAAAAGGTGAACCTGTCTGCCCGCAGTTGCCCTCAAGGGGACCTCCGACAAACGGCAAAGTGTGGAAAATGGGATCGCTCGATAGACTGAAAATAAAATTGGAAGAAAATACTGATTGCTCGACTGACTGGAAATAAAGGATCAAACTGGTTGAGAAAGATTAAAAAGGGGAGGAAAAACTATGTCGTTGCTGACATCAACAAAAGGCAGGCCACGAGCAGCTAAAAAGTATAAAAACTGGAAAGAATGGACCCTTCTTTGGACTCAACCCCCTGACCAACACCTTCTTGAGGAGATAGATGTGAGGGGCCCCAGCTCTACGCTGTTCTTCCGGGTCTTGCTGCATTACATCGACGGGGTGAGAAACTGCTTTGCTACTTCACACAGATTGAAAGTTTGGGGCAGAAACAGACGGAGTGGGAAATACTTTATTTCACATATGGTGGTGGGGAGAGCGAGGGAGGTGGCGGCCCCCCTGATTGGGGGTTCACCCTCCTGTAGCTCAACAGGTCTGAAGTCTGGGGGTGGTGCTGGACGCGAATCTCCGCCTGGAGCAGCAGGTAGAGGGGGTGGCGAAGGCTGCCTTCCGCCAGTTGTATCTGGTGCGGAGGTTGTGTCCATATGTCTCTGGCCCGAACCTGGCCTTCCTCGTCCATGCCTTCGTCACCTCGAGGCTAGACTACTGCAACGCACTCTACGTCCTGGTTCGGAGGCTGCAGCTAGTGCAAAATGCGGTGGCCCACCTCCTCTCGGGGACGGGTCGCCGGGACCACATTACACCGGTGCTCCGGACTGTGCACGGGTTGCCAATAGCGTGCTGAGCCAGGTTCAAGGTATTGGTGTTGATCTATAAGGCCCTTCACGGTCTCAGCCCCTCGTACCTCAGTGACCGCCTCGCCCTCCGCGCCCCAGAGCAGCTCCTTCGGTCTGCCGGGGGTGCCTTCTTGGAGGAAGCTCGCCTGGCCCCGAGCCTTTTAACATTCTAGCGAGTTAGTAAAACTTGGCTGTTCGCCCAGGACTTTGGGGAGGGTGGGTTAGTGGGTTTTTATCCTCCTACCCTTCTTTATTATAATTCTTTGTCCTTCCCTGTTTTAATGTTAAAAAATTATGATGGTTTTAAATATTTTAAATGCTGTTTTATGTGAAATTTGTTAGCTGCCCCGAGCTTTTTGCAGGAGAAGCAGGGTATAAATGTATTAAATAAACAAATAAATATATTAGATTGTGAGCTAATTTAGAG